>CM055202.1:555000-562500 GCA_029224185.1 Karalla daura | reverse complement strand
ACACCATCAGGTGTTTCTCTACCTTCAGGAGTAGTTTAGAAACGCTCCTATAGGTTGAGTCTGCCAGGGTCCCGGGCTCTATCTTCTCTGTTCTCTCTGGGGTGTGGATTGGGTTCATGTTCCCTCTATCTTCTTGTCCTCCTCTCTGTCTCTTTCCTATCTGTCCTCCACCTCCTCCTCCTCTTCCTCCTCCTCCCCCTCCTCCACTTCTTCCGCTCCTTTCCTATTCCTGACTGTGCAGGACTAGCATACAGACTGGGGACTGCGCTGAGCTGGATCCAGGACTCCATCCCTCAACCCGGCTCTTCCTGCTTCCTACTCTGGACTGATTCAACTTCTGATTTATCGATATTGTGGACTGTTAGCCATCAGTACTGTCCTCCTCTGTCCTCCTGTCCTCCTGGGGGAGGATCTCCTCCTCTGTCTCTCTCTGAGGTTACTCCTTGTTCTCCCTGTCAGGGTTTTTCTGGGGAGTTGTTCCTCAGCCTTTGTGAGGGTCTAAGGACAGGGGGTGTCCACTGTGGACATGCTGCTGCTCTCTGTGTGAAGTGTCCTGAGATAACGGCTGTTATGGAGTGGAAGGTGCGCAGCTAAACTTAGACATAGGAACATTTCAACTTTAAACAGAGTGGCTCGTGGTGTCTTCGGTGTGTCTGGACCTTTTTCAAGTGTTTGTGTTCAGCATGTGAAGAACATGCACCTGAAACATCAGAACGTGCAGCAGCCTGGCAGCACATTCCAGTGGCACTGTCAACATGCTCTAGTTCTTTTCATTCCTTACACTTTATTCCTCATTCTGCGGCTGTTGTTGTTCGGCCAGGCTCTGTTGAGAACGATCGTTCACAAAGCAAACAAATAAAAACTGAAAATGTGTGTCTCTTGATGTCAGTGACCTACTCTGTTAACAGTTCAGCTGAGTGGAGGAGAGGGGTCAGCACGTTGACACGAACTAACTGGTTATCAACAATAATAAATCAATGAGTCTGTGAGTTCAGGGTGGGACCTTCTACATCTTGTAACTCTGAGTTCTGCTGGTGACTAGGACCTCTCTGGTTCCTCTCAACCCTTCAAGCTGTCAGACCGAGCTCAAACAAAGCCCCCCCCCCCCCCCCCCCCCCCCCACACACACACACACACACACACACACAGACTTACCGGCACTGGGCAGCGCCAGCAGCTCGGTCCAAATGGCCAAGAACCAGAACCAGAACCAGAACCGAACCATGGTCAGCGACAGCAGCTTCGCAGCTCCGAGCGGCACTGAAGCTGCTCTCTCTCTCCCTCTCTCTCTTTCTCACACACACACAGGGTCCAGATGTTTTTCATCCAGATGTGATTTAGCCCCTCCCTCCTCTGCTGCCACTGCACACACACACTCACACACACACACTCACGTTGTACAGTCCAGTCGAAGTAGCTCCCGATACTTGTGTTAGTTTCCCTGAAAGCTTTGAACAAACACACAAAATAAGATTGTTCTCTGGTTTTATTAACAACTTGCACAGTGCTATACAGAATCTAAACAAACAAACAAACAAAGAAAAATAAGTAAAATACAGTGAATGGACAGTTTACAGGGTTGTTGACAAAGTAGAAAGTTCTGAACTTTGTCTTTGAATGAAGAACGTAAAAGAAAAGAGTCAACACAAAGATAAATACTTCCCACGTTCTTCAGTCTGGCTTTAGATGGACGTGACGTGGAGGAGACCTCTACAGCTCAGCTTCAGCAGGTCTCCAGGCTCTGTCCAGTCCAAGCTCTGGTTCAGTACGGGTCTAGTCCAGGTTCTGGTTCAGTCCAGGCTCTGGTCCAGTCCCGGCTCTAGTTCAGTCCAGGCTGCAGGAGAAGAACCCCTTCACAGCTGGTCCAGGACTGATCCAGGACCACTGGACCGAGAGGAGGAGATCTATCTCCTCTTCCAGGCTGTTCTCCCCCACACCTGTCTGACCTCTAGAACCACCAGTCACACTAGTCACACCAGTGACATTAACCTCAGTGTATTCTGAGTTTCCAGGTGTGATGTTTCTGGTGTACTCTGGCCGTAGAGATGTTCCCACTGCACTGTTCTCCGACTAGACGTGGTGTCACTGTGCTGCTCTCCATGAATCATCTCTTTATAAACTCATCTCATCTCTTAACAGATCAGAATATATTCTGAATGTGAATACTTCAGCTCTGCTGCAGCTTCTCAGGGAGAGAGAAACAAACACACACAGACACACACACACAATCTATGGCGCCCCCTGCTGGACACAGTCAGTCAGACCAGAGTTTCGTCTTTTGGCGCATGCGCAGTTTGGACAGAGTGAGTCGTTCAGTCATATCAGTGGTTCAGTACACGCACGCGTGTTTATATACGTGTGTGTGTAGTTTCCGCTCTTTGACTCTGACTTGTTTTAAGTTGTTAAAATTATTTGAAATAGTAGAAACTTGTTGAACGTATCGTTACAAGTTGTTACAGTCGTTAAACTCTCGCTCCGGTCTCTGCTCTTCCTGCAGCTGTTTCCCAGCTGGACTCTGGACCTGGACCTGGACGTGCTGTGCTCCCCTGCTCCCCGGCTGGTGTGATCTGGTCCAGTCTGCAGGATGAAGCGGAGGCTCCTGCTGGTGTCTAACTCCACGCTGCATGGCGGCGGGTACCTGGAGCACTGTCAGGACAACATCTCCAGCTTCTTCGGGAGGTGAGTGAAGCTGAGCTCTCAGGTCCAGATCCTGGAGGTCTGCAGGTCGTGCAGATCTCCAGGACCTGGCTCAGATCTGGACAGAGCTCAGATCTGGACAGCACAGCTGCAGATTCCACGATTTCAATGCTTTGCCAAATAAAACATCAGGTGTTAAATGACAAAATCTGTGGAAAAGTAATTAAGTTTGCATGCAGTGCAGTATAGTCGACTAGTGATGGTGTTAAACTCCAGGAATGGTCCAAAAGTTAAGTCACCCAGAAGAGGATAGAAAACGAAAAACAGCAGAATTTCTGATGGACAAAAAACTTTAAAACTCATCTCAAATATCTGGTTTGTCATCAACCAGAAGCTCCACTTAAAAGAGAAGAAAAAAAGCTGTGAGACCTGATGTGACTCGACTGTGTGTGTGTGTGTGTGTGTGTGTGTGTGTGTGTGTGTGTGTGTGTGTGTGTGTGTGTGTGAGGGAGGTGAAGAGGGTTCTGTTTGTTCCATATGCACTCCACGACAGAGACGCCTACACCCAGACAGCCCGGGACAAGTTCAACACTCTGGGTGGGTCCTGCTGTGTGTGTGTGTGTGTGCGTGTGTGTGTGTGTGTGTGTGTGTGTGTGTGTGTGTGTGTTGATGCTGATGGTAAAGGTGTGTGTTGGCTGCAGGCTACGAGGTGGATGGGATCCATGAGGCTGCAGACCCTGTGGACGCGGTGCGCAGGGCAGAGGCCATCTTCATAGGTGAGGGAGCCCCCCCCCCACACCCCCCCCCCCACACCCCCCACCCCACCCCAACACACACACACACACACACACACACATTCAGCATTACAGACATTGTGTTCTGCTGTGGTAACGTGTGTGTGTGTGTAGGAGGAGGAAACACGTTCCGGCTGTTAAAGAGTCTCTATGACAACAATGTGTTACCAGAGATCAGGAGAAGAGTCCTGGAGGTGAGACACACACACACACACACACACACACACACACACTCACACACACACACTCACACACGCTCCTCCAGCTCCATCCTAACCCCCCCCCACCTCCAGGACGGCCTCCCCTACATGGGCTCCAGCGCAGGCACCAACGTGGCGACCGTCAGCATCAGCACCACCAACGACATGCCCATCGTGTTCCCTCCGTCCTTCGCCGCCATCGGCCTCGTGCCCTTCAACATCAACCCTCACTTCCTGGACGCAGACCCTCACAGCCGCCACATGGGGGTGAGGCCGTCTCCATGGAGACACACGTGTTAGCGTGTCACCTCCAGCTGCTCCAGGCCATGTTGGAGCGTTAACACAGAAGCTATGGGACACTGGTTCCATGAGAAATGCGTCAGAGTGTGTTTTTCAGCCAGTTTATGATCCAGTTTCTAGCTGAGGAGATACCACGGTCTGTGTGACGCTCCTCACCTGCTGATTAGAGAATCTGCAGATAACTGACAGCAGTGCTCACTCTGATTGGTCGACCATGTGTGATGTCATGCTGTTACTTAATCCTCATGAGGAGGAAGTGATACAACACGTGATTTAGCAAAGACGCCGAGTCCCAGTTTGTCTGTCATGTGACGTGTGTGTGTGTGCGCGCACCATATACTACATACAACTCAGGCATGTTACAGAGTTTTACATAGTGAAGAGACCTACTGCTTTGAACAGAAGTAGGAGCAAAACATCTGACCAGAGTCTGGATTATAGCTATATACGTATAATCTATAATGAGAAATGCATGATCTGATCGTTGTGAACGTCTCTAATCTGCAGGAGACCAGGGAACAGAGGATCACTCAGTACCACGAGGAGCCCAACACCCCCAGTGTGCTGGTGAGCAGAGCTGCTCCATCATCAATCAATCCATAATCAGTCAGTCAATATATATACACCTTAATGTCTCTGAGCAAAGAATCCACAGATTACAGCGACTTTAAGGGTCGAGTCACACACTGGCAGCAATCATCTGCTCATCAGTAACTTTAGAATCTGTAATCTATAATGTAATCTATAATGTACAATCTCATCCACTCATCAATAACTAGTCTCACCATGTCTCCAGTCAACTGAACGAGCAAGATTGATATATTTTCACATCATAAAGTGAGAAAGATAAAGTATAACAATAAACTGTTTATGTAATGTGATCTGAGCCCTCCTCTAGTCTGTAGTTGTAAATGGACTGATGACGATCATTAGTCACTGACTCCGCCCCCTGACCCGTGACCGTCCAATCACTGAGCTGGAAATAAAAACCTGATTGATGAGAAAGCAGATGGAAACTGAGCTCACAAGCCAGTAGACCTTACATGCTGCCTGAGCTAACAAGCTAACAGGCTAACACAGCTAGCGGTGCCCCCCCCCCCCCGGTCTGTGCAGGGACTGAGGGAGGGGTCCATGCTGCTGGTGGAGGGAGACCGGGCCACGCTGCTGGGGAGCACCCGGGCCAGACTATTCACCAGGTAACACACACACACACACACACACACACACACACACACACACACACACACAGACAGAAACCCTACTTATTTTTCCTAGATGGTGCAACTACCCACCAACACCTTCACAGCCTTCTCTTTTCTCTAGCTTCCAGGATCTCCTCAGACCCTCCTCTTCCTCCTCTCCTGACCACTGCTCTCAGCCCCTCCACTAAAACATCTGCTTCTGCTTCCTGTCTTCAGCTCTGGACCATCTCCAGCCTCCTGGTGGTCTGCCATGTAACAGTCATGTGAAACTTTGTGTTTCAGAGGAAAACCTTCAGTGGAGTACGAACCAGGAAGTGACCTCAGCTTCCTGCTGACACAGTGACCAATCAGAGGGGAGGAGGTGTGGCCTGGTCACAACACCATTCACAATAAACACTGGAAGATTAAATGATTGTGTGTGTGTGTTTGGGCAGTAGTTATAGTCATAAGATGTTTTAATTGGACGTCAGGATTCCAGCTGTTCCAGCACATGGATGTATTATCAGACCTGGGGGGGGGCGCCACCCCTCTGCCGGCCAGCCGATGTCTCCCAGTGGCCAACCCTGGTACTGCAGCAGAAACCCCACTGGCCCAAAGAGCATTTTCCCCATAGACGGCAGTAGAGACGCTGTAGACCTGCTGAGGACGTCCTCAGCTGCACACACAGATCACTACTGATCTCTGTATTACATATTTAATTTCAATGTTAAAGACAGAAAAGCCAGTGAACAGTTTCCCAGCACAGCGTGACGTCCCAGCAGGTCACATGCTCTCTCACAGCATGCGTGTTCTCCCCAACACGGACTGGTTCATGGTCCCGTGTTGCTGATGGGAGTGACTGTACTGCACACGCTCTCAGGGTCCATGAGGAGGAGGAGAGAGGAGGAGAGGCTGAGCCAGGCAGCAGCTCCACAGGGAGGGATGGGCCGCCATGTCTGGATGCAGCTCTTAGAACTCATCCATGTTGCAGCAGTTTGTCAGGTGTTTGATCCTGGAGCTGTGGCCAGTTACTGTGGCCACGCCCTTGCACTGAAACGCTACCTTACAGAAATAGATGAAAAAACTTTTGTGGAAATTGCGTGGCCATGTATTTTTTGGATTTATCTCAGGATAACCACTTATTTCATTATGCAAAGATCACATTAACTTACTTTGTTATATGGAGAGACTGGAAGATGAAATGTATCAATGCATTATCACAGAAAAACAGACCTAAGTGTTAGATTACATTAGATTACATAGCCACGCTCATCTTGGTACTGGTTCTGTCTGCTGTGAGGGTGAAGGTAGACCAGACCATCACAGGAACACACACACAAGAGGCAGACTCAGCAATGAGTAAAAGGTGAACACAACTTTATTTCAGTTCAAAGGTGAAATCATCTCCATGTGAAAAATTCATGTTTATTCTCTAGTGAAAGAATACATACATCAAAAATAGTTCATGTTATCTCAAGGCAGAGGGAGACAGACACAGTGGTATTAAATAGACAACAGTGAAACCTGACACCTCAGACAGACAGACAGACAGACCTCAGACCAGTCTCACAGTCTGAGGTCACCGCTCCACGACCTTTGACCTGCTCCAGGTGCTGATCATCAGTGTGAATTCTTGGATTGGTTCAGCAGTGAATGAGCTGCCGCCAGCTGCCAGTGGAGCCCCGCCCCCTGAGGGCGGAGTGCCAACCAAAGGGGGAGGAGCCCTACCCACAGAAGGCGAAGGGGCAGGGCTCCAAACTATCCCTCACCCACTACCCACAGTGGGTGAGGGATAGGGCCAGACAGGCAGATTATGATGTCATCATCAGACGTGCTCCCATAAGGACTCAGGAAGGTTTGAGTGGCAGAAGATGAATCAGAGTTAAAGAACAGTTTTGTTAGTACTGTTAGCTCTGATGCTAATTCTTGTTTACATGACGACTGTACCTGTTTTCTGAATTCTCAACATAAATATTTAAGTTGGATTTTAATGAGTTAAAGAACCAGTTTACCATAGGGGAGAATTAACTTGCTTTTGATATTTACATGTTTGATAGTTAACATGAAGCTGAACCTCTAGACATAAGCTTAGCTTTACTCATGAAAACCACAACGTGGTTAGCATTACGCTGACGTCATCTTAACTATTGTTTCTACACTTTAAACAAACAAGAACCAGCATCTTAAACAACTTAGGAGCCAACAGTCCCATGTGTCCCACCAAGTTTTCGAGCTAAGCTAAGCTAAACTATGCTAACTAGCAGCCAGCTTCATGGTCAGAGCATCAAAAAAACATCAAATATCTGGAGCTGGCACAGCAGTGGGTTTTCAGTGGACTGTCCCGATCTATGATTGGATTTGTACGTTTTGAACTCCTGCTGGGACCCA
>CM055202.1:472500-542500 GCA_029224185.1 Karalla daura | reverse complement strand
AGTCAGTAGCAACACCTAGGCCGATGACCTGATCAAGTGCCCATCACCCCCCATCACTCACCCACCTGCCCCATCACGCCCCCACCTGTCCATCATGCCCCCCACCTGCCCATCACGCCCCCACCTGCCCATCACCTGCCCATCACGCCCCCACCTGTCCATCATGCCCCCCACCTGCCCATCACCTGCCCATCACGCCCCCACCCTGCCCATCACCTGCCCATCACGCCCCCACCTGTCCATCACGCCCCCACCTGTCCATCACGCCCCCCACCTGCCCATCCCGCCCCCACCTGCCCATCACCTGCCCATCACGCCCCCACCTGCCCATCACGCCCCCACCTGTCCATCATGCCCCCCACCTGCCCATCACGCCCCCACCTGTCCATCACCTGCCCATCACGCCCCCACCCTGTCCATCATGCCCCCCATCTTGCCCATCACGCCCCCACCTGTCCATCATGCCCCCCACCTGCCCATCACGCCCCCCACCTGCCCATCACCCCTGCCACCTCCTGTCTCACCTTCTTTGCCGTCGTCATGAAGTCTCCGACCGTCACCGAGTATCCTGCTCACACACACACACACACACACACACACACACACACACACACACACACACACACACACACACACGGTCAGGCCTATGGCTCTGAGGCAGGACGGTGACTAGAGAAGTGTGTGTGTGTGTGTGTGTGTGTGTGTGTTACCAAGGTAACTGTCGTCGTACTGGGCGCTGGCTGACTTGGTGGTGAGAGTGTTTCCATACGGAGTGATGTAGTTTTTATCAAAGCGAGTGAAGATCTCAGAAACATCATCAGAATCAGCTGACCTGAGGAGAACATGAACACGGAGGAATGCATGAGAACAATAAAGAAGATCAGGATACAGAAATAAACCAAAGGAAAAAGCAAGAGAAGCTCAAACAAAGAATGACAGATGAAAAGAGGAGAACAGGGAGGAGGTGAAGAACAAGGAGAACATGGAGGAGAAGAACATCTGATTCTGTTTTGTCTTTACGAGCTGGTTTAGAAAGCACACACACTGTAATTAAAGGAACCACACGACTATCTAATCACAACCAGAGGCTGTGTGTGTGTGTGTGTGTGTTGACTCGACAGGAAACAGTGCTTAGGCTCACACACCCCAGGAGGAGCTCAGCCGCAGACCCAACGCAGCCTGAGTCAGCAGGGTGTGTCACACCCTCAGACAGTCAGACACACACACACTGTCTGGATTATTCTGCCACTGAACAATCATCAATAATAATGATAATAGTAATAATAATAATGGTGTGAACGAACAACCAATCAGCTGGTCACACCTGACAACCAATCAGCAGCAAGCACACACACACACACACACACACACACACACACACACACACACACACACACTCACCCTGCCAGTAGAAGCTTCCTGGTCCTCCCACCACCACCCTGTTATCCTTCTGGAACACAGAGAGAGAAGCCACCAGTTATTAACTGTCATTAGAAGATTAATAAATACATAGTAATAATAATATAGAATTATAATAATAACTTTTCAAAGCACTTTATAAACAACCACATCACCACACAAAATGCTGTACATCACAAAAAAAGTATAAAAAAAAAACAATAAAACAAAGTCTCTGACTGTTAAAAGCCAAGGAGAGAGGCTGGTTGAAGATGCCTTTAAGGTCAAAGACTATGAGATTTTACACATTTTACATCAAATTAATTATTATTATTTTAATGATGACATGACATTTAATGACACATTCATGTATTTAATTCCAATTTTAATTAATTCATGACATATTTAAGTAAGATTAAAGTCATTTTGGCACTTTTAATTCTCCATGGAAAATTGTGATGTTTTTAGTGTATTTTGTTGTGATGTTTGTTGGTGTTTGTTGTGGTGTTTGTTGTGGTGTTTGTTGGTATTTGTTGTGGTGTTTGTTGGTGTTTGTTGTGGTGTTTGTTGGTGTTTGTTGGTGTTTGTTGGTGTTTGTTGTGGTGTTTGTTGGTGTTTGTTGGTGTTGTTGTGGTGTTTGTTGGTATTAGTTGTGATGTTTGTTGGTGTTTGTTGTGGTGTTTGTTGGTGTTTGTTGGTGTTGTTGTGGTGTTTGTTGGTGTTTGTTGTGATGTTTGTTGGTATTAGTTGTGATGTTTGTTGGTGTTTGTTGTGGTGTTTGTTGGCGTTTGTTGGTGTTTGTTGTGGTGTTTGTTGGTGTTTGTTGGTGTTGTTGTGGTGTTTGTTGGTGTTTGTTGCGGTGTTTGTTGGTGTTAGTTGTGATGTTTGTTGGTGTTTGTTGGTGTTTGTTGTGGTGTTTGTTGGTGTTTGTTGGTGCTTGTTGGTGTTTGTTGGTGTTTGTTGTGGTGTTTGTTGGTGTTTGTTGTGGTGTTTGTTGTGGTGTTTGTTGGTGTTTGTTGTGGTGTTTGTTGGTGTTTGTTGTGGTGTTTGTTGTGGTGTTTGTTGGTGTTTGTTGTGGTGTTTGTTGGTGTTTGTTGTGGTGTTTGTTGGTGTTTGTTGGTGTTTGTTGTGGTGTTTGTTGGTGTTTGTTGGTGTTTGTTGTGGTGTTTGTTGGTGTTAGTTGTGGTGTTGGTGTTTGTTGGTGTTGTTGTGGTGTTTGTTGGTGTTTGTTGGTGTTTGTTGGTGTTAGTTGTGATGTTTGTTGGTGTTTGTTGTGGTGTTTGTTGGTGTTTGTTGTGGTGTTTGTTGGTGTTAGTTGTGATGTTTGTTGGTGTTTGTTGTGGTGTTTGTTGGTGTTTGTTGGTGTTTGTTGTGGTGTTTGTTGGTGTTTGTTGTGGTGTTTGTTGGTGTTTGTTGGTGTTAGTTGTGGTGTTTGTTGGTGTTGTGGTGTTTGTTGGTGTTTGTTGGTGTTTGTTGTGGTGTTTGTTGGTGTTTGTTGGTGTTTGTTGTGGTGTTTGTTGGTGTTTGTTATGGTGTGGTGTTGGTGTTTGTTGGTGTTTGTTGTGGTGTTTGTTGTGGTGTTTGTTGGTGTTTGTTGGTGTTTGTTGTGGTGTTTGTTGGTGTTTGTTGGTGTTAGTTGTGGTGTTTGTTGGTGTTTGTTGGTGTTGTTGTGGTGTTTGTTGGTGTTTGTTGTGGTGTTTGTTGGTGTTTGTTGGTGTTTGTTGTGGTGTTTGTTGGTGTTTGTTGGTGTTTGTTGTGGTGTTTGTTGGTGTTGTTGTGGTGTTTGTTGGTGTTGTTGTGGTGTTTGTTGGTGTTTGTTGGTGTTTGTTGGTGTTGTGGTGTTTGTTGGTGTTTGTTGGTGTTTGTTGTGGTGTTTGTTGGTGTTTGTTGGTGTTTGTTGTGGTGTTTGTTGGTGTTTGTTATGGTGTGGTGTTGGTGTTTGTTGTGGTGTTTGTTGGTGTTTGTTATGGTGTGGTGTTGGTGTTTGTTGTGGTGTTTGTTGGTGTTTGTTGGTGTTTGTTGTGGTGTTTGTTGGTGTTTGTTGGTGTTAGTTGTGGTGTTTGTTGGTGTTTGTTGGTGTTGTTGTGGTGTTTGTTGGTGTTTGTTGGTGTTTGTTGTGCTGTTTGTTGGTGTTGTTGTGGTGTTTGTTGGTGTTTGTTGTGGTGTTTGTTGGTGTTGTTGTGGTGTTTGTTGGTGTTGTTGTGGTGTTTGTTGGTGTTTGTTGGTGTTTGTTGTGGTGTTTGTTGGTGTTTGTTATGGTGTGGTGTTGGTGTTTGTTGTGGTGTTTGTTGGTGTTTGTTGGTGTTTGTTGTGGTGTTTGTTGGTGTTTGTTGGTGTTAGTTGTGGTGTTTGTTGGTGTTTGTTGGTGTTGTTGTGGTGTTTGTTGGTGTTTGTTGTGGTGTTTGTTGGTGTTGGTTGGTGTTTGTTGTGGTGTTTGTTGGTGTTGTTGTGGTGTTTGTTGGTGTTTGTTGTGGTGTTTGTTGGTGTTGTTGTGGTGTTTGTTGGTGTTTGTTGTGGTGTTTGTTGTGGTGTTTGTACCTTCAGGAAGTCGGCGCTGAAGCCAGCCTGGCAGAAGCCCTGACCCTCAGGAGAACTGGCAGCTGGAGAGGAACCAGGAACCATCAAGCACCACAAGCAGCATCTGCAGCTAAGTTAGCTAGCCTAGCCTAGCCTAGCCTAGCCTAGCCTACATTAACATCAAGGAAATGCCATTTTAATAACCTGCTGCTTCAGCAAATTTAAAAAACAAGTGTGAAATGACAGAAATGTGTGAATGTGTGAAATGACAAGAACAGATGAGAGGAAGCAAAGAAGAGAGAAGAGGAGGAGACTGGAGAGGAGAGGGGAGGGCGGGGAGAGGAGGAAAGGAGGAGAGGACAGAGGAGAGGGGAGAGGGGAGGAGAGGAGAGAGGAGAGAGGAAAGGAGGAGAGGAGAGGAGAGAGGAGAGGAGAGGAGAGAAGAGGAGAGAGGAGAGGAGAGGAGAGAAGAGGAGAGAGGAGGAAAGAAGAGGAGGAGAGGGGAGGGGAGGAGAGGAGAGGAGAGAGGAGAGGGGAGGAGAGAAGAGGAGAGAGTAGGAAAGAAGAGGAGGAGAGGGGAGGAGAGGAGAGAGGAGAGGAGATGAGGAGAGGAGAGAGGAGAGGAGGAGAGGGGAGAGGAAGAGAGGAGGACATACTGGATCTGCAGGGGGAGTACTCCACCACGGTTCCTCCTTTCTTCAGGAAACATGTTCCCACCGGCTCACGCTCCGACACCCCGAAGGTCGACCACTGGTACAGAGGAGCACAGGCCTGCGCGCACACACACACACACACACACACACACACACACCACACACACACACACACACACACACACACACACACACACATTAAGTCTTCATTATACAGATAAATAAAGTCAATTAACATAAATAACAGCAAATGTTTATGTGTGTGTGTGAGAGAGAGACACTGACCAGGATGTGCTCTCCGTCTGATCTCACAGAGGCACCAAACCACTGCTTGGACTTAAACTCCATCTGAGCTCCGTTCTGATTGGTCCTGTCAGCTGTGGAGACACAACATCTTCATCATATTCACCATCATCTTCATCACCCTGAGAGGGGTGGCTCGAACCACTGATGAACCCTGTGAGTGTCTGAATGACAACTGAAGATCTCAGATCAACAAGATTCTAGAAGCTGCTCGACAGCTGCTCGAGGAGTTTGTTCATCAGAGGAGCTTCTCTCATTGAGAACCAGCAGGTCTGGAGGATGTCTCCATCCTGTTCCAGCTGAGATGAAGAGGTGTCTTCATGGTGAAGGTTGAGGTGGAGATGTAGCTTCTCTCTGCCTCAGTCATCATGGGAAACATCAACTCTGTGTCCAACCAGAGAGATGAGCTGGAGATACTGGTGGAGACTCAGAGAGGAGAACAGTCCTGGAGAACATCCAGCCAGGACCACCTCCATGTGGAGTTCTCCATGGAGCTGCTGCTGGATCCAGACTGAACATCCTGAGGCTCTTTGATAAGATCAGGAGACCTCAGTCATGTTTCTGATGGAGTCACTGGGATGTGGGGGAGAGATGAAGCTGTGGAGATGGTGGAGTCCATTCTGAACAACTGGGACCATCCACTTCATGACATGGAGCAGAACATGGAGGTGGAGGAGTGAGATCTTCTGGACCTGCAGCCTTTAGGCTTTAGGTCTTTTGATGATCCTTCAGGATCAATGAAGTCACTCCTGGTCAACCGCACAGTGAAAATAACAGATGACAAATGTTCTTCACACACTCAGGAAACACTGGGAGTTTCCCACCATAACAGGAAAATCCAGTTCTGTTTCCAGTCAGCACACACACACACACACACACACTGGTCAGATTTTTACTGGATGAAACAACAAACTGATCCAGAAGCATGTTGATCAGAGTCAGAGGTCAGGACGGAGCCTTAGCAGCTCCTTCACTCTGCAGCTCAACCTGAAGCTGAGGAGCTGAAAGGAGAGTCAAACTAAGAAGGTTTTCAGAGACACGGATCAATGATCCGTTCAATAGATCAATGATTGTTCTATTGTTGTTAATGTTCCACCATCATCTCCCGTCCTGTCCTGCCCCAATAAAAACAGCCACTCACAACCCTGGGCACAGAGCGAGATGAGAGGCTGAGTCACAGTCACACACACACACACACACACACACACACACACACACACACACACACGCGCGCGAGTTAGTGTGTGCTAGTTAATTCTGGGCCGCTCTGGCCAGTCATGTAGGTCAGATCCACAACAAAGAGTGTTTGTGTTATTGTGGGAGAAACACACACACACACTGAGCCTCCACTCAAACTGAGAACAAACATCCTCTGAGGATATTTCTACTGAGACACCCACCTGAGGCTCACACATCTGCACCAACATCTGCACCAACATCTGCAGCTGCTGCTGATGGTGCATGTTCACACACGCACGCCACCCTTCACTTTAATGACCAACAGCCAAAAACAAACAAGCTGAAACTGCTGCAGCTTCCTTCACACACTCTCTCTCTCTCCCACTCACACTCACACACACACACACACACACACACACATACTCCACTTTCACCACAGATTCCTGAGCAAGTCCTGGCAGGAGATGCAGCTCCATCAGTCAGACTGAGACATGAAGAAGATTCCAGCCTCAATCAGAAGAAGAACAAAAAGCAGAAGAAGGAGAAGTGTGTCCTCTGGGCTGAAGCTGGGGCTGTGCTGCTGTAGATGTTGAGGGAGGAGACCAGGATGAAGCTCTGGATGCTGCTAACATGGGAATGGAGATGTGTGGAAGAAGGAGGTGTTGCTGTAGTTGTAGTTTGCTGTAGTTGTAGCATTGCTGTAGTTGTAGCGCTGCTGTAGTTGTAGTGTTGCTGTAGTTGTAGTGTTGCTGTAGTTGTAGCGTTGCTGTAGTTGTAGCACTGCTGTAGTTGTAGTGTTACTGTAGTTGTAGCATTGCTGTAGTTGTAGCGTTGCTGTAGTTGTAGCGTTACTGTAGTTGTAGCGTTACTGTAGTTGTAGCGTTACTGTAGTTGTAGCATTACTGTAGTTGTAGCATTGCTGTAGTTGTAGTGTTGCTGTAGTGTTACTGTAGTTGTAGTGTTGCTGTAGTTGTAGCATTGCTGTAGCTGTAGTGTTACTGTAGTTGTAGCATTACTGTAGTTGTAGCATTGCTGTAGTTGTAGTGTTGCTGTAGTTGTAGTGTTGCTGTAGTTGTAGCGTTATTGTAGTTGTAGCGTTACTGTAGTTGTCGCGCTGCTGTAGTTGCAGTGTTACTGTAGTTGTAGCGTTACTGTAGTTGCAGTGTTGCTGTAGCTGTAGCGCTGCTGTAGTTGTAGTGTTGCTGTAGCTGTAGCGCTGCTGTAGTTGTAGTGTTGCTGTAGCTGTAGCACTGCTGTAGTTGTAGCGTTGCTGTAGTTGTAGTCTTACTGTAGTTGTAGTGTTACTGTAGTTGTAGCGCTGCTGTAGTTGTAGCGTTGCTGTAGTTGTAGTCTTACTGTAGTTGTAGTGTTGCTGTAGTTGTAGTGTCACTGTAGTTATAGTGTCGCTGTGGTTGTAGCGTTGCTGTAGTTGTAGTCTTACTGTAGTTGTAGTGTTACTGTAGTTGTAGCGCTGCTGTAGTTGTAGTGTCACTGTAGTTATAGTGTCGCTGTGGTTGTAGCGTTGCTGTAGTTGTAGTCTTACTGTAGTTGTAGTCTTACTGTAGTTGTAGTGTTGCTGTAGTTGTAGTGTCACTGTAGTTATAGTGTCGCTGTGGTTGTAGCGCTGCTGTAGTTGTAGTGTCACTGTAGTTATAGTGTCGCTGTGGTTGTAGCGCTGCTGTAGTTGTAGTGTCACTGTAGTTATAGTGTCGCTGTGGTTGTAGCGTTGCTGTAGTTGCAGTGTTGATGGTACCTGTGCTGTCGAACTGCACCTGCTGGCAGCTAGGCCTCGCCCCCCCCCAGGGGCAGCTGTAGACCGCTCCTCGCTCCACCACGCCCCCTGTAGTGGAAGCGTTGGCCCGGGGAGCACCAACCAGAACGTCCGACCTGAGGAGAGGCAACACACAGCTGCAAATAACCACAACTGTACATGAGTCAAGGGGCGGGGCCAGACAGGGTCAACGCCCACTGACTGATCCAATGATAGACTGATTGATCGATTAATTAAATGGTGCTGATCAGGTCGGCAGCTCTCAGGCACAGAGAGAACCACGCAAAAAACAAAGAGAACACGGCTTCCAACCAATCCTCTCTCTTACACACACATACTCCTTATTTGGACACGTACAGACCCAGGAAGTAAACTGGATTAAACACATCATAAACACAAACAAACAACAGCTACATGTCTGAGGACGTCCTCCTTCCTCAGGTCCTCTTCCTCCTCACCTCTTGTTGTCGGAGTCCTTGAAGAAGTCCACAGAGAAGCCGAAGTAGCTCCTCTCTGGTCCAGAGAACACGGAGGGATTGTCCACGTCCAGGTTGAAGGCGGAGCAGCGGAGAGACACCAACACCAGGAGGAACCAGGAGACATGGACGCCTGAAGAGCCTGGAGGGCCTGGAGCCATGGCTGGGAGACTGGACGGACTGAAGCCCGGAGGATCTGGAGGTCTTGAATGTTTGGAAGGTGGTCCTGGAAGTCCCGGAGGAGGGTCCTGGAAGCCTGGAGACCAAGAGGGAGACACAGGAGACACTGGAGTCCTGGAGTCCTGGAGGAAGGAAGCGGAGCTCTAGTCAGGTGAGTCCAGGTAAGACGGGAGCAGCAGGAGCAGCAGGGACAGTGGCCAAAGCTTCGGAGGAGAGCCCGAAACACTGCGCGTCCCCGTGCGTCCCCGTGCGCGTCCCCGCTTCTCCCACACCGCCTCCGCTCTGTACCTTTCAAAATAAAAGCATAGTTCACACGCAGTCGTTCATCAGACTAGTTTGGCCTTGAAGAAAAACAATGCCAATTATAAAATAAGATATACATGTATATGCATATCTAACATATGCAGATAAAATACATCTAATATGAATGATGACGTGCAAATATGACACATAGATGCATTAGTATGTCAAGGATTAGTTCTATTGAGTACATTGGATTTATTGACCGTTTGTGCTTTTACTCTGAAAGTCAATCCAGTCTATTCCGGTCCGACTGCGGTCAGCTGTTCATGCACAACAGGAAGTATAGGGTGACGTCACTGAGGCGGGGGTGGGAGGGGTGGGGTGTCTGGTGCCGTGTTCGCGAGTGGTGTGAGACGCGCACACACACACACACACACACATACACACACACACACATATACACACACACACATCTACGCTGTGCTGACTGTCTGCCGTCAGTTCATGACTCCTTTAGACCAAAATGAACGTGAACTGAACCGGTTCAGATCAAAACACAACTAAGCTGTGACAAAGCAGCATCACAGGGCTGCAGCTGCTCAGCTCCTCTGGTCTTATTTGGCCATGAGCTGCTCTGAATCACTGCTGCTATGAAGTGTGCTCTCAAGAATGTGTGGCAAGACTCCCATGAGATCCGGGGAGGGGGAGCTCAGTGTGTGTGTGTGTAAGAGGTGGTGTAATGAGTACAGTTTGGAGCCTGAATATGTTACATGTTAGCCTGGTTTACATTCTGTGATTAAGGTGGGATAAGAAGGATGATGTAATAGAGTTTGTGTAATGCTGTTGTTGTAATGCTGATCTGAGTGACACATGTTGTTATAGTAACACACAACACACACACCATAACAACAAAATGCTCTGAGGACTGGAGCTGTATACTGTCTGAAGGGTGTGTGTGTGTTTCCACTCTCCTCAGGTCTCAGCAGCAGAGACGGCCACACTGACACTGCTCGCAGCGCCAGTCCAGAGCCACTTCTCGCTCCCTTCATTCCCCATCAGATCAGAGCACACTCTCATACAAACTCAGACTGTGTGTGGGGTTGGCTTGGAAGACCCTTCCAGATAGAGTCAAGGGCCGCTAGATGGCAGTATGAGCAAACAGTTGGCAATGTATCAGGCCTTAAGCTGACTTCTTATCAGTCAGATATTTGGGTATGTTGCAGGAAGCAGGTTCACTGAGGAGGACTGGGGTTAGAGGAGGTGTGTTGAGGTGGCGTGTTGAGTTTTCCTGACCTGCGACCTGAATCCTTTTGTGGCAGCAGTTTGAAGGGGTTAAGTGTGAAGAGTTTCTGTGAAGTTCAGTTCCTGTTACTGTCAGATGATGAATTCTGAGCCCTCAGGTTCATTCAAAGTCCCTCTGAGCTCCCAGCCTGAACCATGAGACAACGTTGAGTTTATTTTATTGATAGAGAAATCATAAATCTGTACAACATGCAGCACAATCTATTTTTTTAGTACAATCAAAGCATAACACAAAAAAGACTGACATCTCTCTGAGCTCAGTAGGGTGTTCATTAGCTAGGAGGGTTGTGATTGCAGACCCTTCTAAATCTGGAAATGACTCCTCTCATCTGTGGAAGATTCAGCCCATAAACAATGGGGTTATTGATGGGAGGAACTATCAAAAACTCTAGAGAGAAGACAACAATGACTAGTGCGTTGACTTCATTTACTTCCAAACGACTGAGTGAAAGCTCACAGAACAGAGAGAAGGAGTAGGTGACGAATGAGACGACGTGAGGCAGGCAGGTCTGCAAGGCCTTTCCTCTGAACTCTGCTGAGCTTCTCCTGCAAACCAGCAGGATGCACAGATATGAGTACAGGACGAAGAACAGGGGGACAAAGATGGTGGTCAGGGTGACGAGCATGCCGAGCACGTTGTTCAGAGTGGTGTCTGTACAGGATAGCTGCACCACTGACCAGTTAGAGCAGAACAGCCTGTGGAGTTTGTCTCCACACAGTCTCAGGTTCACTGTTAGAAGCAGACAGAGGCCACACACAACCACAGGGTAGAGCCAGGCAGAGAGGATCAGATTCCTCACCATCTTAAACGTCATTTTACTGTGATAGTGCAAAGGTTGGCAAATAGCAACAAATCTGTCGTAGGACATGATACAGAGGATGGTCATCTCACATGACGCGTACGTATAAATGACGTAGATCTGTGTGAAACAAGCTGGACGGGAGATCAGATGAGTGTCAGACACAACGTCTGCCAGAAACCTGGGGAAGAAGCCGGCAGAGCCGTACAGAGAGTTCAGGGACAGAAAGGAGATGAAGATGTACATGGGCTGGTGCAGAGACTTGTCCAGGCAGACGACCAGAACGATGACAACATTAGCGGAGATTATAGTCACGTAGATCAACAGACACAGGCTGAAGAACAGATATCTGAGGGCTCCACTGTCTCCAAACAGGGTCAGCTGGAAGTAGAGCGGGTTCACGCTGCTGTTGCTCCTCATGTCTGCACAGGAACCGAGCTGGAAGAGGAGGCGTGAGCGTGATGGAGGGAGACAACACAGCCAGAACTCCAGGAACAAGACGATGAGAGGCTCACAGCAAAACGTCCTCTTTGAAAATATCAAGACATGGGACAGACATCAGGCCTGCATCACGTAGGACATGCAAAACTATCGTGTCTGATAATATTTCAGTGCCACTTTGACGCCAAGGAAAACTGACAAAGATTCATCCAATAAACTGGAATAACAGAAGGTTCTGTAGACGTCTGCTGGGCTCCTGCAGCCGCTTCAAGGTGCCCTGCATCTCCTCATCTCAGCCGTTTTATCCTGCTACTGTCATCTCTTCCTGTCGGCTCCATCTGGCTCCACCTGCTGTAACCCGTGACATCATCATCACAGGTGCAGCACCTGCACAAGCTGCAGCATGATCTGGAAATGTGCTTCGATCTACACTGATTACAGTCTATCTACCACACGAGGCAGACCAAAGAAGGAGGAACTATTGCTGCTCTACTTTTTGGTGTGTGTCAGAGATACAGCAGGTACCGACCTGGTCTTCAGGTCCAGGAACATCCGCTGCCTCTGGTATACCCCCCCCTCCCAGTTCCAGCAGTTACTTAGCTATGTGATAGACTGTGGTGTTTGTAACAGACTGGGTGGCTCAACTTGAAAACACAGACTGGATCATGGAGATGATAGAGAGAATTTGTAGATTGATAACCTACAACTGGATGTGAGATTCATGGCTTCTCGGGCCAGATGCGATCAAGGCCTCGTCATGCAAATATACAAACAACAAAAACAACAAATCAGAATGAGGAGACATGCTTTAGCAGTGCCAGTCGTGCCTGTGAACATGCTGCTGCCTCACTCCTCACAGCAGCAACAAAAGAGGGTTTTCCCTGTGGCTCAGTTTAGTATTTCCTGCTTACTTTGGGTAGTTTCCTGCAGCCCGTGGTAGTTTTTCTACCCACTGTGTCCAGTGGTTCTGAGTCCACCCTGTGCAGTGTTGTCCTGCCTCTTCTCATCCAGGACCTTTCACTCATTCATGCATTCATTCAATCATTCGTTCGTTGTCTGTCTGTATTTAGGTCCTGTCTATTAGTGGCTCTTGTTGGTTTGTTCTCAGTTTTTCAAGATACTGTGAAGACACTTTATTGTTGCTATTGCAGTTTTCTTTGACAGCAATGTATTTTCACTGCAGCACATTCCTCTTGGTTCTTTGTGTGTTTTTGTGTTCTGAAGATGCTTTCACACTTGGATAGTACGGGTAGCTCAGTGGGTGCTGAAAACATTTGACTCCTTTGTTTAGTCTCAGAGCTTTGAAGAGTTACTTGAGTGAGGGCCGTGGTTCTGAACCACATCCTGCAGTTATAACAACAACCGCTTCAGGCTGTTGGTTGAAATGCACCAACAAGGAGGGAAAAGACATGAGGAAGAAGTGAAGCTGGTGAAATCACAGTCACAGGCTGCGTCTGAAACCACCCCCGAACACCTATACAGGGCTCTGAATGGGTGGGTTAGGGTTAGGGTTAGGGACGCCCTTTTAAGTATTGTCCGAATGTCTAGTGAATGAGAGTAAGGGCACTTACTATCCCACAATGCACCTTGATTCCAATTGTACATCTGATGGTCACTAGCTGGACCCGATATCCCATCATGCTCTGCAGTCGGACAGCAAGAAGAGAGCATGGATAGGAATGAATGGGCCGCCATGTTTAGTCTGGTACCAGGTCTTATAATACATCCATGATGGATAGGAATGAATGGGCCGCCATGTTTAGTCTGGTACCAGGTCTTATAATACATCCATGATGGATAGGAATGAATGGGCCGCCATGTTTAGTCTGGTACCAGGTCTTATAATACATCCATGATGGATAGGAATGAATGGGCCGCCATGTTTAGTCTGGTACCAGGTCTTATAATACATCCATGATGGATAGGAATGAATGGGCCGCCATGTTTAGTCTGGTACCAGGTCTTACAATATGTCCACGGAAGAGAGAGCGAGACAAGGGGCAGACTCGGCACAGCAGCTGCTGTACAAATATGAGTAAATGACCTGATTATCTGATACCATATGAAACCCTGTAATGATAGTGGTTTAGATACCAATATTTCTTTATAGAACATTGACAGGCGGTTCAACACCATGAATAGACGCAATCCTCATGCCAAAGGATTTAAAGCTCCCTTGGGTGTTTTATGGAAGGAGAGGAAAGCATTTTAGTCCAGATCCGGGGAGGACTTGCTCACCTGGGTGACAACAGATGGAACTTCATCAATCTAAGAGGTCTGTTAGAATAGTGCTCGTTAGTCATGCTCGTAAAGGTCATGACGTGAGTTCTACGCTGGTCTCTTCTGCATGGAGTTCCTGAGACACTCTCTGCATCAGGTTCATATGATGTTAATGGAGCGAAGCCTGCGAGCTAGTTCAGGCAGTCAACTCGAGCGGCATGCTGTACATGTGTTATAGCTCATACTCCAATCATCTACTAAAACACACCCACTCAAAGGGCGGGCTCTTTGACCACGTTGCTCCCATATCGCTGCCAGATCATTCAGCATCTCAGTTAGTTGGTCCTGCTCATGTGATTTCTACTGTTCCTCCTGGTCCTGTTGGTCGCTACACAGTGAATGGGTATGTGAACCTTTAGATTTGGAGAGTGACTTTCAGTCCTCAGGGGAAGAAGCACTTCAGGCCTTCATTCCTGAAACAGAGATCTGTTGCACGCATAGCCTGGAGGCTCCGGACCCGCGCCGCTGCTCCTGCAAACGACTTGCCGGCTGGCCCGTACAGCGCATCCTGGAAGAACTGTACGCCCGCAATGTTCCAGTTCCATCTGGCCTTAATCATGACGAGCTTTTCCATTACCTCCTCATCCAAGAAAACTGGACTGAGGCCCAAGCAATCGATGATGGTGTCAGCGCTCCAGACAGCGCTCCACACACAGGCAAAGGTAAAGGCCCGGCAAAGAAGCGCTCCGCTCCTCGCCCTCTCTCTCCTAGTGCTGCGGTGGATCCTCCGTCCAAACGGGCCAAGCAAGTGACGCCTGCACCTCCCGCCGACCCGTCCATTTTGTCCTCACCCAATGACATTTAGTCAGCGCTCAGTGTCATGAATGCCAGGATTCATTCTCTGGAAGTCAACTCGACTTCATCTGCCTGCCAGAAGAACAACCCGGGGCCGCCCACTGTGTTGGTACCCGATGTGGGCGGAAGTACCCGATCGGTGCTCTGTGTGCGCGCATGCTCAGTTTGTGTATTGTAGTCAGAGTGTTCAGGACAATGCTCAGTTCCTCCCTCGCGGTTTGTTTACATTCTATTCACTCAGGCCAGTGGGCAAAAGTGAGAGCACACCAAATCTCTTGGTCGCTCTTCTTTCATCAATTTCATATGCAAAGCAGGTTATGTCATACTTTCATCTCTTTACAGTCATGTTGTGACATATTACTGAGAAGAAACATCTCCTGGCATTTAAATGACAAGTACACTTCAAGGCAACGTTGTGCTCCCCTCTACCTGTGTCCTCTTCAGGCCTCTGCAGCAGCAGCTGGGCCTGTTGCCCTCTCCTTCACCCTCTCCAGTGCTGGGTCCTACAGAGTTGTTTTCCTACCAACAGTGGGCCCTCATTTCCTTCATACACAGATTTCATATCCGTATCTTACAGTGACAATTTTGTTTCTTCCTAGGTCATACACAGGGCAACAATCTTATTTCTCTGAATGCATGCATTACTAATCTATCCATTTTCCATCACAATACCAACATGATGCTCTTTTATTTCAAATGTTTTCAGTGTTCAGTTTGTCAGAGTTACCTTGTATTGAGTGTTTCAGGTCCCAGATGCTTCTGAATGTTGTGTATTACATAACATAAAGTACAGGTAGGTGTCAAAATGGTATGTTCTGCCTGTGTTATTACATCTTGTTCTCAAGTTCTCCCAGTTTCTGCAGTTCCATTGTTCCCAGTGTCCTGGTGTGTTCCTCGTGCTAAGTGTCCTACAAAGAAACTATAAGTTTCAAACAAGCTGAGTCCATTACTAAAAACAAAAAACTAAAACTAACCATCGACTCGTCGTACTCATCACTGATGGATGTGATGGAAACGTCCCTTCACTGCTCTGAATCGACAGCATTATACGCTGCTTTCTTCAGGTTTCCTGTTTTGCCATGATCAGAGGAAAACTTTTCTCTTTTGTCTGTCTGGACCAAACTAGCAGCGATGCATCTGCGCTACAAACAAACACACAGATATGATCATATCACAAAAACTGGGTTTTTTTCCAGGGTCGATCCGTGACAATCAGGGAAACCCGGGACAGGCGGCGACAGCGGTCAGAGCTGTTGTGCTGGTTCATCAAAAATATAAAAACTAAAAAATGACAAGATGTCCGCGGCTCTGAAGTTTGGACTTCCTCATCATTGCACTGAACTTTTTATAGCGTGGCTGGCGGTCCCAGCACCGACCCCTGACCACCGGCTCCGACCCACTACCCCCCACTGAAATGAACCCGGCGCCACTGCCAGGGGTTTACAATGTTTTCATGGTGTGAAATAGCGGCTGCTACACTGCAGCAGTTTTCACCAGCCAGCAGGCTACTCAGATCCCAGTCCAGGGCTGTCCTGGTGTGGAGGCACCCTAGGTTTCTCTTTTTCATGGTGTTGTTACTTATCAAATAAAACGTCCTTGGTGGAGATAATAAAGTCAAGACCAGCTAGTAAACAGTGCACTAAAGTGAACCCATTATGGTGTGTCTCACCACTGGAATACGTCTTAGTCTTTACTGAATCGTCAATTATTTCAGTCTAGTGTGTAAATATGAAGCAGACTGGTCCACAACACAGAATTAACAGTCCGATCTGAACTGTTCTAGTTTGTGACATTAAAGGCACATTGAACTCCCTGAAAATGCAGCACATGTGTGTTTCCTGACATGTTAGGATGCAGAGACAAAAGACCAAGCTACAGACACATTGTTGGGTCAGATTGCAAGTTTATATGACTGATTCGGTGTGATCTGTTTGTAGACATTACGATCTCTGTAATGTGTATGCGATGACATAAAAACATCAGGACAGAATCATTTAAAATGATTCTTTGTAACATAGTAAATGTGAACCACAGTAGATCAAAGCTTTTCTGTTTAACTTTTTAACTGAAGATTTTGGGTCTTCAGAAACCTGAGAACAGCTCCTCTGATCTGGGGCAGATTCAGGCCATAAACCAGAGGGTTATTGATGGGAGGGACTATTAAATACTCTAAAGATAAAACTATTGTGAAGACTGGACTGATTTTATTGGCCTCAAACTTGGTGAGTGAAAGCTCACAGAACAGAGAGAAGGAGTAGGTGACGAATGAGACGACGTGAGGCAGGCAGGTCTGCAAGGCCTTTCCTCTGAACTCTGCTGAGCTTCTCCTGCAAACCAGCAGGATGCACAGATATGAGTACAGGACGAAGAACAGGGGGACAAAGATGGTGGTCACAGCCACGACGATCCCTGTGACGCTGTTCAGGGTGGTGTCCTCACAGGACAGCTGCACCACGGGCTGGTTGGCACAGAACAGCCTGTGGAGTTTGTCTCCACACAGTCTCAGGTTCACTGTTAGAAGCAGACAGAGGCCACACACAACCACAGGGTAGAGCCAGGCAGAGAGGATCAGATTCCTCACCATCTTAAACGTCATTTTACTGTGATAGTGCAAAGGTTGGCAAATAGCAACAAATCTGTCGTAGGACATGATACAGAGGATGGTCATCTCACATGACGCGTACGTATAAATGACGTAGATCTGTGTGAAACAAGCTGGACGGGAGATCAGATGAGTGTCAGACACAACGTCTGCCAGAAACCTGGGGAAGAAGCCGGCAGAGCCGTACAGAGAGTTCAGGGACAGAAAGGAGATGAAGATGTACATGGGCTGGTGCAGAGACTTGTCCAGGCAGACGACCAGAACGATGACAACATTAGCGGAGATTATAGTCACGTAGATCAACAGACACAGGCTGAAGAACAGATATCTGAGGGCTCCACTGTCTCCAAACAGGGTCAGCTGGAAGTAGAGCGGGTTCACGCTGCTGTTGCTCCTCATGTCTGCAGAGATCTCCTCAGAGGGAGGAGCAGAGGGAGCAGGAGCCAGACAATACGAGAGTGCACTGAGCTGGACAGGCTGCAGAGGACCTTCAGGACTCACAGAGACAGTGAGAGAAGCAGCTGCTGGATGTGAGCGACTGTCTACAGGAACCAGGATGAACTGATCAACGTAGCTTCACGTCTCTCTCAGAGCAGGACGACGCTCTGTTCAACACCGCACCCTCAGACACTCAATAAGTAATCAATCAATAGAGTCCATAGTCAATAGAGCCACATTCTGTACCACGAAGCAGCAAACGCACAACCAGGACCTGCAGGTTGATGCAGAGCTGAGCCTGTCTGCTCTGATCCTCTGTCAGAGCTCAACTTATCTCTAGTCTGAGCAGCGTGCAGGGGAGGAGCTCGGCTGACCCCACGCAGAGTTACCGTCTTATGTTCAGACATTATACGCTGACTGTAGAATCTGTAATCTCACCCACTGATCAATAACTGTACAATCGCCTCTATAATCAATAATCAGTAACTGTAGAATCTCATCAGGTCTCCAGCCTTTGGAGCATCAAGTAGAACTGAACTGAATCATGTAAACGAGACATTATCAGTTTAGAGTATCACATGAAAACACATCTTGACATAATGAGATAAGTTCAGGTAATAGAACAGAATAGCCACCTAACCCTGTCCTCATTCTGCAGGTCTTGAAAAAAGAAGAAAACGTGATGAAACAGTGTTGGAGTGGAGCTCAGCCCATTGGACAGTTAGTTGGACAGCTAAACTCCTGGACATCATGTCAAGTTAATACACAAAATATTGAATTTTTGAATTATTATTGAATTATTGAGTCCTTTATTTGGATTCGACAGCCAAAAGTTCCACTCTGGATCTAACCGGTTCATTGAAACTCTCAGGAATGGGTCAGGGTTAGGGTCAGAGGTCAAAGGTCAGAGTGAAGGTCAAAGGTTATAGTGAAGGTCAAAGGTCACACTGAAGGTAAAAGGTTAGAGTGAAGGTCAATGGTCAGAGAGAAGGTCACAGGTCAGAGTGAAGGTCAAAGGTCAGAGTGAAGGTCAAAGGTTCGGGTGAAGGTCAAAGATCAGACTGAAGGTCACAGGTCAGAGCGAAGGTCACAGGTCAGAGTGAAGCCCAAAGGTCAGAGTGAAGGTCAAAGGTCAGAGTGAAGGTCAAAGGTCATACTGAAGGGCACAGGTCAGAGTGAAGGTCAAAGGTTATAGTGAAGGTCAAAGGTCACACTGAAGGTAAAAGGTTAGAGTGAAGGTCAATGGTCAGAGAGAAGGTCACAGGTCAGAGTGAAGGTCAAAGGTCAGAGTGAAGGTCAAAGGTCATACTGAAGGGCACAGGTCAGAGTTAAGGTCAAAGGTCAGAGTGAAGGTCAAAGGTCAGAGTGAAGGTCAAAGGTTATACTGAAGGGCACATGTCAGAGTGAAGGTCAAAGGTCAGAGTGAAGGTCAAAGGTCAGAGTGAAGTCACAGGTCCTGTCATGGGGGCGTGGATTCTGTTTGTTTTGATACTGCTAATGATGCGGTGCAGTCTGTGAGAACATCACTGATTATTGATGATTGATTATTATTATTGATTATTAGTATTGGTGTCCTGAAGGAGTCCCCGTCCTCCAGGCCGATCTGTAGACCACAGATCATCACATCTGTCTCCTGGAGGAGATTGTACCTCCTCAGCCACACAGAGGTAGAAGTTACAAGTTTGGATTGATCGAGTCATTGGTCAAAATAAAACATCTGATCTGTGTCTGAGTCCTCTGAGCTCTGGAC
This sequence comes from Karalla daura, assembly GCA_029224185.1. NCBI lineage: Eukaryota > Metazoa > Chordata > Actinopteri > Chaetodontiformes > Leiognathidae > Karalla > Karalla daura. Next base: position 523,372 of record CM055202.1, on the reverse strand, counting down.
CTGTTCACAGCTGTTCACAGCTGTTCACAGCTGTTCACAGCTGTTCACAGCTGTGAACAGGTCAGTTTGCTCCAGAGAAACCTGTGTAACAGTGCCACAAAGTAAGGGACACGTTGCCTGCTTTCCCCGCTTTGTTCTCCCCTCTTTATAGCACTTGAGTACCTAAATAAAGGGTCAGAACAATGGAGGCGTGGTCTTTCGTATCCAAAAATATTTTATTGGCTATTCTTATTATGACAACACAACATCAGTAAAAGACTAAGGCCTTAGTAAAACACAATCATGCACACTGCCTATACATGGTACACTGGGTTAGCTATTAGTAACGTGCCAAGACGAGCAGCGCAGATTCCCCTGGGACAGGCAGATGTTTCCTGCACAGCCCTGCCGGCGTTTATAAGGGCGTGGCTAGCAACCACCTGACCACACGTGGGGTGGGGTGAGTGTGTAGGCACCATCACGAATTTCCAGGTACTGTCCTGCCACACCTGCATCTCCATCTCCACCTCCTCCTCCATCCTCATCTTCATCTTCATCTTCATCTTCAGCGTCTCTCACAGTGTGGAGCGTCACAGGATTGAGGCAGGGAACACACACACACACACGCACGCACACACACACACACGCACACGCACACACACACCACTCCAACAGTTCCCTTCAGTGTGACAGCTCATGCTTCTCAACAGTGACGTACGTGTCAGGCTGAGCTCTGTGTGAGCGCTTACATGTGTTGGCCCTAACGAGTTAATGAGTTAACGAGTTAATGAGTTACTGAGTTACTGAGTTAACGAGTTAAAGTTTCATATCAAGCGGTGAACCGGCTCCAGCAGCTCAGCTACAGACTCTGTCCATCCCTCACCTGTGTGCCGCGGTCCAGAACCTAACAGGCAGCTACATAGTCGAGATGAGATGATAGGACACAACAACCCACCACAAAGTCATTTCATGGATCCACGATGTTGGGACTGCTACACTCATATGGTGCAGAAACAACAATGCATGTGATTTTACAAACAACAGCCCAGGTCATAAATTCCTGCTGCAGCCGCCCTGGGGATCAAGTAACCAGAGGCGCCTGCCAGACGACCCCCCGGTGGGTCTGCTCCCCCGACGTTAGGTTTCAAACCTGCCCGGGAACCTGTCGGCCAATCACCCGCACCCAACCTGGTGACACGGGTGCCATAAACAAAGGGGGGTAAGGAGCCCTCTGGGGATAAAAGCCCCAGAAACCAGCTCCTCACTCTCTGCCGCCACGGCTCTGCCGCCGTGACTCTGCCTCCACTCATCTTCATCGCTACAACTCGTCAGCTGACCGCCCGGAGCTCCAGCCGCCGGACATCGCCGCCGCAGTCCGACCGCTCTCCACGGCAGCCACCGGTGCCACAGCCGCTCTGAGCGCTGCACCACAGTCCTTTTCAGGACTATAAGAGTTGATTCCTGAGTTTGATTCACCACCCGGTGATCAAACCCGATCCACCCGGATCGCGAGCAGACGGCAGCCAACTCCGCGGGGAGTCTGCCGACAGGATCACAGATCCTGAGAGGATAAAAGAGTCGAAACGCCCGTGCCAAGAGAGCACCAAGGGGCTGAGACTCGCAACCTCACTGCACCAACCGATCCGTGCCCGGAGAGGTGAGGCACGCCCGTGCAAGAAGAGCACCCAGGGTCTGAGCGCCTCACCCTCCCCCAACTCCGAAACCCACGCTGCAGCAGAGGCAGCGAGAGGGCCAAGTCTGCGCCGTCACAGGGACGCGCAGCACCAAGGAGCTACACTGAGCTGGACCACAGGACAGAATCAGGACCGCAACACGTGGGACACGTAAGGGCTCGATGTGGGCAGAGACTGTGACGCAGTAGCACCTCTTAAGTATTGGAGCCTACATGAACTTTAGCTTAATGTATGACAGTGTAGCACGCACGGCTGAGTGAATCCATCTCTGACCGGCTCCTATTACTTCATCCCCTTTGTTCTCGTGCGTCCGAGCGGACCACGTGATCACATGCACGCTCACACACCCGTGCGCACATACGTACACAGATACACACACACACACACACACACACACACACACACACACACACACACACACACACACAGAGGCATGCTTGGTTGATTGTTTGTTTATTGTTTGTTTATTGTCTGTTCAGTCTGTCTAGTCAGGAATGCATGTTTCTTGTTAGAATAATAAATAGTCAATGATAACCTTAATGCACTAATTGTAAAATTGATGTGTCATTAAAGTGTGATTGTTGTCCTAAGAAGTGTGTAATTATTGAACCTGCACAACGGTTGCTAACTCCAGGTCAGTGCTGGGATCTGGCCTCCTTCAGAGAGACTAGAGGTCATTTAGGATTAGACTGATTTACGAGGCAGACGAACCAGATTATTGGTCCCTGTTCGCAGGGTGGTGCCCCGAAACTCTTAAATAATAATAAGCTAATAATCTAGGTTTACTATACTTGGTTGACATAAAGTCCCAACAAATGGCGCCCCGCGTGAGGCCTGGAACATAGCAATTGTGCAGAGTTCAATAATTTTGGATTTTAGGGAGTAAAACCCTAAAAATCACAATTTCCACTAACTACCACTAACAAAGCAGCAAAACTCTCACCCTGCAGACTAACTGTGTTACTGCATGCAAATAACTAACCAACTGTCTAAGTAACCTAGCTAAAATTAGGCTAGGGACCCTCTAAAACTGGTGAAGCGTCTCTTCTTGAGTACCCAGGCACTGCCACACAACACCATGAGTGACACAGGCAGAATGAGCACGGAGGAGCAGGCAGGAGGACCAGCAGCCTCCGAAACACCTGCAGCAGTAGAAGAGCGCCAGCTACAAACCCTGGTCCTGAGGATCGCGCAGCTGTCCAAAGAGGACATTGGCGACATCGACAACTACACAGCTGAAGACTGTGAGAACAAAATCCAGGAATGGCTGAGACGTGCTACAGCCCCGACAGAAAGGCTCTCAACCCTCCGTGTGCTGGGTCAGCTGACCCTCCTTTACCACCGCAAATCTGAGGACCTGCGACAAGGGTCCCAGATTCTCTCAACCGGGATCAGCTAAAAATAATTGCTCGCTTGGACAGGCAAATCCAAGAGCAAATGGAGAGGACTTCCCACCTGGAGAGTGAACTCCAGACCCAGAAGGATTCCTGTTCCCGCCTGAGAGAGGAGCTCCATGATCAACAGGGAGTAATTTCCGACCTCCGAGCAGAGGTCGCGGAGCAGAAGGAGGAGAATTCCTCCCTGCAGAGGGATGTTGCGCAACTCCGCCGTGACATGGAGGAACTACGCAGGATTACCCAAACGGAGTTACGGCAACGAAAAGACGCCCAAGAGATTGAGGTGGAATTACCCAAACCTGAGCCCAAACGGGAGAGGGAGAAAACCACAGCTGATGGAGCACGAGACAGATTACTCCCACGGCAAGAAGAGGTCTCGCGACCAGTGGACAAAGGCGTGAAAACAGACTGTGAGAGCCTGTTTGACGACTCCTACGACTCCACGAGCGACAGCGACACCTCCTACCGAGACACTCCTGCCCCGACCCCAAAGAAAAAGAAGAATCCGGTTCTTCACACACTCTCAGAAGCTGTGACAGACCTCGCCCTCGCGAACGTGGCTTGCGCCTAAAACAGTTGGAGGCCATGGCCAAAGATGTCGAGCGCTTCGATCCTGCAGACAAAGAGACTACTGTGGATGACTACATCCGAGAGCTGGAGCACTGCTTGAGAGACTTAGCAGAGCCCACAGAGAGAGAAAAGGTGAAGCTCATCTGGAAGACGACAAGCAGAGAAGTGCGCAGTTTCATCGAATCACAGCAGCTGTTGATCAGAGATGACTACGCACAGCCCTACGGGAGGAGTATTCACCTTACTCCGACCCAGCGGCTGCCATGACTGCTGCCCTATCAGTACTCCAGAAGAAGAGTGAACCTCCCAAAGACTACCTCAAGCGCCTAAAGACTGCCTACTTCCAGGGGAGAAACACTCCAGGCCAAGAGGAGGACAAAAACTTCCAGTCGCTGTTCCTCCACAACCTGCACGAGTCAATCCGCACAGAGGTTACAATGCACTGTCGGATTAATAAACCCAACACCCGGGACATGAAGAAATACGCTCAGATGTTCTGGGAAACAAAGCTGCAGGGATACAGGAGACAAGAAGAAGAACCAGGAGCGTTAGCATCACAAGCTCCAGAGGCACACCACCTGGCCCTTGAAGATGCAGAGACATCCCATTCGAGAAACTTTGGGGCAGCCATGTCACCATACAACTCTCGGCAAGTGTACAAGCCCCAGATGGACAAAGACAGCCATTGGAGGGGGGACGCACAACATGCCTGGCAGCAAGACAAGCAAAGAAAGCACCTGCACCAAGGCCACAAAGAGCAGCCCAGGCATTACCAAGAGCTACGAAGACATGCTGACGGACAAAGTCCCCCTCCAAAAGAACACGATGCAGAATACCAGAGATTCCTGGAATGGAAGCAAAAGGAAGGAAAGGGGGGAGAGGAGCCAACACAAGCATGACTAGGCCGAGGAGCTGCAGAAGAAGGATCACGTGAACCAGGACCAGAACCTGCTCCCGTGAATCAACTCCAGACTCCCAAGCCACCACCTGGTCCGTTGCCCGAGCACTCGACGTACCGCGTTCATGTGGTCAGAGCCATACAGCCGAGTGGATCAACAAACCCAGACACCTCTGATGCACTCCAGCCTGATGAGACAGCCACCGATCAGAGCCCTCACAATTATGTGATGGATGATGAAAGAACCCTAACTGTGAGACCAGAGCAACAGACCTCCCAACTCTCCACCACCTTCCCCAATCCCAACAAGAGCCAAACACTGCCACAGCCAAAGGGGGGGCATCCTCACCCGACCAAGCCCCCTGGCAGATTCAACTGAACCAGTCCCTGGACCTTCTGGAGAAGATAAGGACAGCAGCCTCACCACAGTCTACACCAACCATGGGTACAACATGGGAAACAAGATGCTCTGCCTCCTGTCTCTCCATCTCCACCGAACACTGCTGGAGATCGTGAAGAAGCTCCTACAAGTAGCGTACTGCTTCAGAGCCCACAAGCCCAGGAAACCTCCTGACAAATGGCTCCCAACAAACCAGATGAAGCCTCAAGGCACTCAGAGCTTCACTGGAGGAGCCTCGCTTGACTAGTGACCAAGAGGGTCCACCATAGTCAAAGCAGCTAACCACTAATCATAACTCATCCATAACATACAACCATCCAACACTAACGCACTCAATAGATGACCCTGTACCTTATCTTTTCTTATCTCAGTTCTATTTGTAACAACTTTCAGATAGATCAAAACTGTGTTAACTCTGCCCAATCGATGCCTTTACTGTCGACCATGCATTGTTCTCCATGTTTCTCACCTGTCCAGTCTCCAAGTCTCAACAACACAGGTCGAGGACACTTGGACCGTAGCAGCCTGGAGTTGCCCCGAAGGACAGGGATCACCCCATCCTCCCGACCAAAGGGGGGATGTTGGGACTGCTACACTCATATGGTGCAGAAACAACAATGCATGTGATTTTACAAACAACAGCCCAGGTCATAAATTCCTGCTGCAGCCGCCCTGGGGATCAAGTAACCAGAGGCGCCAGGAATGCATGTTTCTTGTTAGAATAATAAATAGTCAATGATAACCTTAATGCACTAATTGTAAAATTGATGTGTCATTAAAGTGTGATCGTTGTCCTAAGAAGTGTGTAATTATTGAACCTGCACAACGGTTGCTAACTCCAGGTCAGTGCTGGGATCTGGCCTCCTTCAGAGAGACTAGAGGTCATTTAGGATTAGACTGATTTACGAGGCAGACGAACCAGATTATTGGTCCCTGTTCGCAGGGTGGTGCCCCGAAACTCTTAAATAATAATAAGCTAATAATCTAGGTTTACTATACTTGGTTGACATAAAGTCCCAACAACGAGGATTTTAATTCCTTCATAGACTCTGAAAGTCTCATTGTTTATGATTCACTGCGGTTCAGCTGCTGAGATTGAAGCAAAGAAAGGAAACTCAAACTACACTTTTATTTCCTTTAAAAACAGTTTTTCTAAACTGTATATGGTGTATGTGAAGTTTTGTCCATCTGGATCTTTTTGATTTTTTAAAAATTGGATCAGAGTTTCCAGTCTGACACATTTCCTGTTTCTGAAGGAAGCAGAAGGTGGTGAGAGAGAGACCTGCTAACCACTGAGCAGCCTGTTTGTTTTTCCTTCTGTTTTATTGTAGGATGTTTGCTTCATGCAGCATTGTGTCAGTGAACGTATTGCCTCAGAAACAAAACCATTAAACAGTCTTTTAAAAGCATCTACGGTGGTTTATTTCATCTGGTCCCGTAACACACGCTGCCTCATCTGTGCAGCGCAGCTCCAGCTTCCCGGGCCGTCGTCAACACTTCCATTCTTCCATCAGAAACTCAGCAATCATCAAAGTCTCACTCATCTGGGATGAAGAAGCATTGAGGTAAAAGAAAAGAAGTGTGATAAAAACAGTCACAGAGGTCTGAGCGGTGCACCTTTACTTTCTCACCACAAAACATCATTCAATAAATATCTTTACTTTATCGAAGCGGAACCCTCAGATTTAATACATCAGGTGCTTTTGTCTGGACTGAACAACCTCCGCAGGTGTTTGGCAATTTCCTTCATCTTCAGCCCGTAGATGAGCGGGTTGAACAGAGGATGGTACATGGCAATCTGCAGAGTCATTAACAACCGAACCATCTTTGGGAAATCGGACTCCAGCTGGACTGTGATGACATCAAACGCACACAGGCAGGAGAAGTTGATGAGAACGATGAGGTGCGGCAGACACGTCTGAGCAGCTTTCCTCTGGACTTCCCTGCTGCTGCGGGAAGTGATGAAGAGGATCCTGGTGTAGGTGAAGAGGATGAAGAGCACCGGGAGCAGAGCCACGTTCAGCAGAATCACCATGTCGTGTATGATCTGCGCCCTGGACACCGCACACTGCAGCTTGTACACCGTGTTGTTGCAGAACACCCCCTTCAGAGAGAAGCTGCAGAGCTTCTTGGCTGCGCTCAGCCCAGCGGGCACGGCCACCTGGGAGGCAGGCAGCAGCCAGGCCAGCAGCAGGAACACACTGACCGAGGCTCGGTTCATGATGCGGGGGTACTGCAGGGGTTTACAGATGGACACATACCTGTCGTAGGCCATGGCTGCCAGCAGCAGGAACTCCGAGCCACCTAGAGAGTAGAAGAGGTGGAACTGACAGAGACAGGCTGAGTAGGAGATGATCTGCTGCTCTGACAGGAAGTCCAGCAGCAGCTTCGGGTAGATGACAGAACTGAAGAGAACAGAGTTGAGCAGCAGAGCTGCGATGAACACGTACATGGGCTCATGGAGGTTCTGATGGGTCCAGATCAGGTACACGATGGTAGAGTTACTGAAGATAATCAGAAGATAGACACTGAACATGATCAGGAAATAAAGATATCTGAACCTGTCCACCTCCACGTGCCCTCCCAGAGTGATGTAGGTCAGGTTCATCGTCCATCCGGGTCAGAGCCAGAACTAGGCAGAACTCACTCCTCAGAAGAGCAGAGGCGACAACATGCTGATCTCTGACAACACGGAGCATGTTGTGTCCTGATGTGTGGGGACTGCTGAGTTTTAACTGCTGGTCTGGTCCTCAGGACGTCACCTGACTCTTCTCTGTTTGGAGGGGTGAGGGCTCACGTGTTCACAGCACCAAGCTGAACAGACGTGTTTTCCTCCTGCAGGAGGAAACATGAGTGTGTGAGGAAACATGTCGGCAGAAAAGAAGAGGAAAAGCTTTCGGTTCCTTACGGTTTTCAACATCATCGTCATGATGAAACAAATAGCTGCTCCTGGCTGAGGCCTGATCCCGAGCAAGTCCCCTCCTGGGTTGACAGTCTGACTGAGCCTCACCTCTAGGACCTAATCTTAACCCCCCAACCCCGAACCCTTGCATAACCCCAACCCTAACCTGACCTGAACCCTCGCCCCTCATGTCCTCGCTCTACGCCCTGACCAGCCTCGAGAAACGACGGATGGGGCGCGACTAATTCTGTCAAGTTTTTCAAATTTATTTTGATCATTTGGATTGTTTTGTGTTTTCTCTTTTGACTATCTGTGGATTATTTTTTCTGATCATTTTGTGAATTATTGTTTTTCATATTTTTGTTTTTTGACTTTTGTAAAAACAAAATCTAAAAAATATATATCTGATGATTTTTCTTGATTTCTCTGAGAGAGTGAAGCAGTTCTTCAACCTCAGGCAACAACGTCCTGACTGAAATCCTGACTGAGCGCCTTGTTGTAAACTTCTGCAGAGCTTGATGATTGGCTGATCTCCTCAGGGTTGTTGGAGGAGGAAACATCGAGGACATGCAGAACAGTGTCTATAAGGAGCACGGTTGAAAAGCACTGTATTGATGAGTGACTTCATTATGTATTTGACAAACTGCTTTTGCCATCAGATTATCTGTTTTTGCTGTCTTTCTGTGGTAAAAACAGGCCTTTATCACATGAGTATGCAGTAAAACTCTGAGCCCAGATAAGAGGATGACACAGTGGGGATGTTTAGATGCTTCAGAAACATCAAACAAAGAAGAGATTTTAATGATGGTCATGACACAGGTGAGACAGCATAGATTGTCTTCAATTCCTGTGAAAGTCCTATCACAGTCATGAGCATTATGAGCAACCTGTTGATTAGTGTTGATTACTCTACATTGTTCATAGGGAATCACAGTCTCACAATAAACACAAAGAACATGAGAATCACAAAATGTCATTATTAATCGTTAGAACGTTTTACGAACCAAGGTCTTGAGATGTTTATAGATTTCTTTCATTTTCAGTCCATATATGATTGGATTAAAGAGTGGATGATACATCACCATCTGTAATGTCATTGTAAAACGTACAGTTTGAGGAAAATCAGTTTCCAGTCGCAGTAACATCACGTCATATGCACTCACACAGGAGAAGTTGATTAAAACCATCAAGTGTGGTAAACAGGTCTGTGCAGCTTTTCTCCGGACCTCTCTACAACTGTGATAGGACACGATGAAGATCTTTGAATACGTAAACAATATGAACAGCACAGGGAACAGGACAAGATCTGCAAAACTGACCAAGCCATAAATGTTCAACACAGTGGAAACCACACAGTGGAGTTTGTAGACTGTGCTGTTACAAATGATTCCTTTGAAGGTAAAGTTACACAGTTTGGTCTTCGCATTCAGACAGATTGGAACTGCAAGCTGACAAGCAGGTAGAAGCCAGGCTAAAACTAACAGAGCAGTGACTGTGTTTTTCCTCATGATGCTTGGATATTGCAGAGGTTTACATATAGACACGTACCTGTCGTAGGCCATGGCTGACAACAGCAAGAACTCTGAGCCGCATAAAGTGTAAAAGAGAAACCACTGAAAGAGACAGGCTGAATAGGAAATGATCTGTTTGTCAGACAAGAAGTCGATCAGGAGCTTTGGGTAGATGGCAGAGCTGAACAGAAGAGAGTTAACTAACAGAGCTGCAATGAAAACGTACATGGGCTCATGGAGGTTCCGGTGACTCCAGATCACACAGATGATGGTTACATTACTGCAGATAATCAGAATATAAGCTGTGAACATGATGACAAAGTAAAGATATCTGTATTTGTGCAGCTCTACGTACCCATCAACAGTTATATAAGTTACATTTGCTTCATGTTCCATCATAGTTTTCTAAAGAAAATGTGAAAAAGAACAATAACATTTAACTTTGAAGCTTACATTGGCATTCTCTTTACAAAGTCTCTCATTCAGTCTTTATCCTCTTGTGCTTGACTTTGACTCACTCCTCGTGTTTGTGGTGTGTCCCCGCAAATACACAGATCTAGAAAGTGACGTGTGTGAATGTGTTGATTCTTTTTATCTCTCTACTCTCCCCCCATGGACCTCATTAGGAAGTCCATCTGAACAACTTAGATGAACTTGAGACAAAGGGAATCCAGAGGTGTGGTTTACTTGTGTTTTACTGTCCCTGAGTACAGTTCAGTACGTTAATCATCACAAAGTCATCACAGCACAGCTGCCATGATGTCCCATACACAACAACATAGGCGAGAGGCAAGTGAAGCTCAAAAGGTCTACAATCCCAAAATAATGCAGAACTATTAAGATAAACTACAGATTCTTCTGTAGTCTGGCCTCTTCATCTGCCTTGGTCTGCAGCCCCACGCCCTACGTAGCATCACCTGTCTGTAGAGGAGAAGGCCCGGGCCACCAGAGGGAGACAGGACCTGCACAGGAGGAAAATAGAAAAGTTTTGAGAACAAAACTCAATGACTGTTTTGGCTCCTACAATGGCAACACATGGAAACAACATAAACACGAGCCTGGTTGGTCAGATGTACAGACACTGTTGATGTAATGACTTCAGGTGTTGTTGCTGGAGGTTTCAGACTGAGCGTGGAGTTTGCACTGATTGCTAACTATCTGGTGGCTAATAACCACATAGGTAGTGTGAAATAATGGAAACTGTGTGATGGAGAAGCCCCATTAACCCCAAAATTCCACTGCGCTCCACTGCACTCTGGCCATTGCACTCCTTCAGGCCCATTCATGCTCTTCATATGTCGCGCCTTTCATCCATTCCATGCACATTTTTCTGGTTCTGTGTGGCTTTGTGCATACGTTTCACGTGTAATTTGGTGTGTTCTGAGAGAGCTGAGGGCGGGATGCCTGCAGCAGGAGTTATCTCTCCGGACACTTTGGGGGAACTGTAGCTAACAGCAGCTGGAACAGAATGAAGAAAAATGACAAGAATATGAACAGAAAGAGGTTCTACACCTACATGCTGCCATGTGTTTGATCAGCTGGCTGTGGATCTCTTCAGAGAGTGTTCATCATCACGACTTCCTCCATCGACACCGTGTTTGTTTATGAGCGGATCCGACCTCTGACCCAGCAGTGAACTCAGAACTCAGTGCTGCCTCTAGTGGATGAACTGCTCCAATACCAGGCCAATGCAGAGAACGTATGGAAGTATTTAACGGTGTGAATTACCCACTGTAAAAGCTGTAAAAAGCTTCCTATTGGCAGTTCCCTTTATAGGGGGAGCCACTGCCTATATAGGCAGGACCTGGAGCTCTCCTCAGGAGACTCGGGGGGAACTGGAAAGCAGGCTGTGCCCTTCCAGCACAGAGATATATGATTTTATTATTTGGTGGTTTTCAAATGTAAGCATACTTTTATTTTGGCTTCACCTGTGATGGTCTCTGATTGGTTGTTCTGTCAGCAGATATATTGGTACTGCACCACTAGGGTTTGCTCTCTGATTGCTGCGCCCCAGGGTGTGTTTAGCTCCTGTATGTAGCTAATACTTGAAATAAAAGTTTAGTTCGGGTTCTGCCGTTTGTGTCATTCCAGTTGTCTACTTAAACAATTCTGAACATAGTTATGCTTCATACAGGACACAGGCCACGGTGGAAACCAGTGCCAGGCGCCCATACTGGAAAGGCCATAGCCCAGTGCAGAGGTTGATTGTTCTGTAGTTTTCCTTGTTTGTATTTCAGTTAAGTATTTCTGTATTGTTTCTTTTTTGTTTTCATTTTTTTCTTGTCTACATTTTCTTCAGTTTGACACAGCAGCAGCAGTAAGCAGAGCTTTAGGAAGAGGGTACCAGAGGGGGAGCTCATGAGAAAGGTTTCCAGCCCAACACAACCTCTTCCCAGGAGCCGAGCCTTTTCAAGCTGGTCGGGATTTGAAACCTTCATGCGTTTTCATATCGAGAGGGAAAAGAAAAAAGAATGCAAAGCAGGAGCAGAAACTCTGTGTCCTCAAACATCAGATCACCCAGCTCCAGCTGGACATCGAGGCTGGATGAGGCCTGGACCCTCCATTTCTCAGCCATTGTAAGAGGCAGAGGGAAGGTGTGGGCACACTTACAGCTCCCCACTCTCTCCTTATGATCCCCCCAGTGGATCGTTTCTGTGTCTGTGTGTCTGTGTGGAACAGTTGTTTTTTATAGTTGGTGATGGCAACAAGACAACAGCAGTCACAAGAAAACAATGAATGTATTAGTGTAAATGCAGTGTCGTCCAACTGGTTAGTCACTAGTCATGTCTTGTGACTGTGTTTTGCTGTTAGAGAATCACTTCCTCAGATCACAGACACCCCACCTCTAATCACAAGACCAAGCAGTGACTGTGTAGTTATTTTATTATTGCAAAATTTAGCTGAACAAATTCTTGAGATGTTTATAGATTTCTTTCATTTTCAGTCCATATATGATTGGATTAAAGAGTGGATGATACATCACCATCTGTAATGTCATTGTAAAACGTACAGTTTGAGGAAAATCAGTTTCCAGTCGCAGTAACATCACGTCATATGCACTCACACAGGAGAAGTTGATTAAAACCATCAAGTGTGGTAAACAGGTCTGTGCAGCTTTTCTCCGGACCTCTCTACAACTGTGATAGGACACGATGAAGATCTTTGAATACGTAAACAATATGAACAGCACAGGGAACAGGACAAGATCTGCAAAACCGACCAAGCCATAAATGTTCAACAGAGTGGAAACCACACAGTGGAGTTTGTAGACTGTGCTGTTACAAATGATTCCTTTGAAGGTAAAGTTACACAGTTTGGTCTTCGCATTCAGACAGATTGGAACTGCAAGCTGACAAGCAGGTAGAAGCCAGGCTAAAACTAACAGAGCAGTGACTGTGTTTTTCCTCATGATGCTTGGATATTGCAGAGGTTTACATATAGACACGTACCTGTCGTAGGCCATGACTGACAACAGCAAGAACTCTGAGCCGCCCAAAGCATAATACAGAAACCACTGAAAGAGACAGGCTGAATAGGAAATGATCTGTTTGTCAGACAAGAAGTCGATCAGGAGCTTTGGGTAGATGGCAGAGCTGAACAGAAGAGAGTTAACTAACAGAGCTGCAATGAAAACGTACATGGGCTCATGGAGGTTCCGGTGACTCCAGATCACACAGATGATGGTTACATTACTGCAGATAATCAGAATATAAGCTGTGAACATGATGACAAAGTAAAGATATCTGTATTTGTGCAGCTCTACGTACCCATCAACAGTTATATAAGTTACATTTGCTTCATGTTCCATCATAGTTTTCTAAAGAAAATGTGAAACAGGAAAAAGAACAATCTGAAGTTTAACTCTGAAGATTACCCTACAATCATCTTACATTTGATCGATCCTATGGTTCTTGACCTGCCCCTATGAACCAGTGAACTTGTTAAGTCTGTGGATTCCTTATATTGGCCTGCATTGCCCCCAATGGATCTCACCCTGATATCATACAAGTGATGTAAACACCTGCACAACATCATGTTCTAGTTGCCATAAACTCCTCCACCTCAAATGATCAGCCGTCACCTACATTTTCCAAAGGGAAATTCTGGAAGGTATAGATCACCCCAACAGCTTTAATTGGCCCACAGGGATAAATAAAAGTTTTTGAATCTGAGTTCCTAATGGTTAGTAAGATGAATAAAGGTTTAATCTGGTTTAAGGACCTGTTCTGGTTGGTCTAACTCCCACCTTTGTCAAACCCTTGACCGCATCCAGCCGGTGGCAGTGATCTCTGAACAGCCATCTACTGAGATTCTGGCTCTTGCCTTTTTGCAAATGACACACTCGTCAACAACCTTTTGGTCAATAATTCTTCCTCTGATCACCCACGCTTTCTTTTTGCCACTTCCTGCCCCTCCCCCCTGTCCCTCACTGTGTGCTTCTCGGGTTAGAGGGTGGACACGCAAGCCTGGAAGGTTAGCAGTGGAACAGCTCTGTGGTCTTCTGTGGTCCTCATAGGTTCAGGAATGCATTTTCTCTTTCACTGACCGTGATGCCACCAGATGAAGGTATGAATTTCTTTGCTGCCCTCCATGTCCATGCTACCGGCCACTCCAGCCAGCTTAGACTGCTGAAGCGCCTTTCGTCCTATAGCTATTGGACTGCTGCCACCACTGGTCTTCTGGGCTTGGATTCAGTCTCTTGGACTTCTGGATCTTCTTTCTGCTGGCTTCGGGTGAATACCGCAACAAATGTTTTCTTCTGCATTTTTGTGATATTGTCTCTTGCTTGTGCAGCAACATCTTTCGCTGACTTTTTTGGACACTCACCTTCAGGAAGCGGAAGGAACTGTGGACCCAACTTGGAATCCTCAGTCTGCAATGTTCACTGAGCCTGGACTCCACCGCCAATCTCGAATGTCAGTGGCGCTCTGGATCTCACCAACTCTATTTGCTACGAAGGTCTGGTAGCCATAGCTTTCGCCCAAGATGGTCTGACTGTCGATTACGTGATACCACCTCTCAACATCGATTTGTGTTTCTGGAAGTAGTTCTTCAGCCGGGCCGCAAAGACTGCTCCACACATCTCTGCCTTCACAGGGTCGCCCTTGTGGTCCAGAGGGGTCAGCTTAGCCTTTGACTCGACTAGCCTCACGACAACACTATGGCTGCAGCTCCAATGTAAATAAAGCACGGTGCCATAGGCATGCTCAATGCAATCAGAGAATGTGATGGAGTCTTATGTGGCACACGGTCTTCTGGCTGGATCTGGCGGTGTGAGGGCTCTGGTGAACCTGACTTGACTCAGCACAGCAAACTCTTCGAGGAGCTTGATGGCGTCTTTTCTGAGTTCTTTGGACAAGGTGTCTTCCCAGGTGTCTTCTGCACTGTACATTACTTTTGCTTCTTGAAAAGCCCTTCGAATCAGAATCTTTTGTTTTGCTGGGACCACAAGGCCAAGTGGGTCTTAGAGACCTGAGACTTGGCTTAACAGTTCTCTCCGGGTGAGTGGGTCAGTGGTTTGTTCTCTCACTTCTTCTCTCAGCAAATCTTGGGCAAGGCACATTTTGCTCTTCTTCTTGGAGAAGTTTGGTTGCAACCATGACGTGTAACGTCATCTTCAATGGTATAACTGTGGCCAAGAGCTTTGTTATCCTCTTCAGTGAGTTGGTTTGGCAGGATCATCGTCTTTAGTTTCATCTTCTCACCTCTCGGCCCTTTCCTCTCACTTTGATCTGAGTAGACCAAGGGCTTCATGAAGAACCCTCCAGCTTTAAGGATCTGCTCGATGTTGGATGTGAGGCGTTTCAGGTGGTCTAGGTTGTTGTGAGAAGTTAGAACCTGAACCTGAAGTCTGAACCTTTGACTGCTGTTCCATATTAGCCTCACTGGAGGTGACTTATGTACCACACTGGCCAAGTCCAGCGCTGCAGAGCCTCTTTGGACAGCTTCACTGCAACTTTGTGATTAACCATTTCCTTCTGAACTTCTGAAGCATAGGACAACTTCCACTCTGGTTCTTTCACCAACTGCTTCCCCGTTCTGCGGACTGTGGCTTCAACTGGTCTTCTGTTGTTGGCTAAAGATGCAGGGTCCTCAGTCCATGGGTATTAAGCATGCCAGCGTGGTTCAAGTTGGCTCTCATTTGTTCATCCAGCTCCTCTGCAGTAGATGCTTTGGACTCTGCCATGTAAGCGGCCTCTACCTCTTCATTTGCCTCTATGACTCTGGAGCTCCCCAATGTAAGCTTGAACTTTTATTTAACTCCTCAATAGACATCCCATTGTGCGTCCTTATAATGCAACTGGCAAGATGGGAGAAAAATCTCTTAGCTGTAGTCCTCTCTACTTTCAAATCATCTAGTTCTATAAGGATCTGTGCTTGGTCCAGTTCTCTTCTCTGTATATATGCTCCCTCTAGGTGATATCATCAGGAGTCACTCTATAGATTTCCACTGTTACGCTGATGACTCTCAGTTATATCTATCTATCAACCGTCTACAGCAGCTTCAGTCCTGCCTTGATGACATTAAGGCCTGGAGGACCCATCATTTCCTCCTTCTAAGCTCAGCAGAACAGCTGGTCCAGCCTCTGTTACCTCCAGGCTGGACTACTGCTCCTCTCTACTGGCTGGATGCTCCAACAGGTGATGAGAACTCTGCAGCTCCTTCAGAACGCGGCAGCTCGTGTCCTGACTAAAACTAGACAGAGATCATATCTCTCCTGTTCTGGCCTCATTACACTGGCTTCCTGTACCTTTCAGGATTCAGTTCTAAATCCTTCTCCTTGTCTATAAAGCTCTTCATGGTCTGGCACCTTCTTATATCTCAGACCTGATAAAACCCTACTGCCCCACTAGGACACTCTGTTCTCTGAATGCAGGCCTACTGGTGGTTCCAAGAATCTCTAAGTCTAGATGTGGAGCCAGAGCCTTCAGCTACCAAGGCCCTCTGCTGTGGAACCATCTCCCAGTCTCAGTCCTGGAGGCAGACACCCTCTCTACCTTCAGGAGGAGGCTAGAAACCCTCCTCTTTGACAGAGCCTACACATAGACCTACAATCCTAGATAAGCTGCTCTAGGTTGAGTCTGCCGGGGGTCCCCCTGGTATATTGAGCTCTATCTTCTCTGCTCTCTCTGTGGTGTGGATCGGGCTCACGTTCCCTCTTTCATAGCACCTTCAACTCTGTTTCTCCTCACCTATCCTCCATCTCCTTCCTGCTCTTTATTCTTATTCAATGATTGACAGGACTAGCATATTGACCAGGGATCCCACATCTGTCTGCTTTCTCCCCTCTCAGACTCAGAGTCGTTCCTCAGCCTTTGTGAGAGTCTAAGGGAGGAATCACAGTGGACATGTTGTTGCTCATTTTCTTAAAGTGCCTTGAGATAACATCTGTCATGAACTGGCACTTAAAATAAATAAAGTTGAAAGACACATGAGAGGTTCATGCTCCAGTAGTTGGAGTCCATCTTAATGAGGCCCATCGGGATAAAGCAGGTCAATAAAAAGCCTCCAGCCTCAGCTCACTCGACAGTTTCAACTTACTGGGACAATTTAACACATCATGGAACGTCAGGGTCAAGCACCAGAGGACAAAATGGGAAATACATGATCCTGAATATATGATGTACTCTCATGATTCAAATTGATTTTTTTTCTTTTGCTTCTTTCTTCCACATAGACAACAGCAATGGAACATGAAGCAAATGTAACTTATATAACTGTTGATGGGTACGTAGAGCTGCACAAATACAGATATCTTTACTTTGTCATCATGTTCACAGCTTATATTCTGATTATCTGCAGTAATGTAACCATCATCTGTGTGATCTGGAGTCACCGGAACCTCCATGAGCCCATGTACGTTTTCATTGCAGCTCTGTTAGTTAACTCTCTTCTGTTCAGCTCTGCCATCTACCCAAAGCTCCTGATCGACTTCTTGTCTGACAAACAGATCATTTCCTATTCAGCCTGTCTCTTTCAGTGGTTTCTGTATTATGCTTTGGGCGGCTCAGAGTTCTTGCTGTTGTCAGCCATGGCCTACGACAGGTACGTGTCTATATGTAAACCTCTGCAATATCCAAGCATCATGAGGAAAAACACAGTCACTGCTCTGTTAGTTTTAGCCTGGCTTCTACCTGCTTGTCAGCTTGCAGTTCCAATCTGTCTGAATGCGAAGACCAAACTGTGTAACTTTACCTTCAAAGGAATCATTTGTAACAGCACAGTCTACAAACTCCACTGTGTGGTTTCCACTGTGTTGAACATTTATGGCCTTGTTGTCTTTGCAGATCTTGTCCTGTTCCCTGTGCTGTTCATATTGTTCACGTATTCAAAGATCTTCATCGTGTCCTATCACAGTTGTAGAGAGGTCCGGAGAAAAGCTGCACAGACCTGTTTACCACACTTGATGGTTTTAATCAACTTCTCCTGTTTCAGTGCCTATGATATACTGTTACTGCGACTGGAAACTGATTTTCCTCAGATTGTACGTTTCATGATATCATTACATATAATAATATATCATCCACTCTTTAATCCAATCATATATGGACTGAAAATGAAAGAAATCTATAAACATCTCAAGACTTTGTTCCATAAAAGATAAATTCAAATGGAGCAACAAGGATCATTGTAGGGTCATTGTTTTGTGTCATTCTTCAGCCTTTGGTCCACTCAGAGAGAACGGCTCGATCACTCCCTACTATTTCCATACATTCAAGCTACAAAGATATTTGTACTGAAATTGATGATGTCGTTTCAAGTCATGAGTCATATAGGCTGCTTTGAAATGCATATAATAGACACTATTTACTATGCAAATAAAATTCTTTGAATTGAATTTAAGTGACGAAGTGAAGCCTGTTACATGTTTTTACAACATGTTTTTTTAGCTGCTTGAGAGGAAAGGGCAGACATTCATATCCAAAGCTGCATCCTGAACTGTGGTTCTCTCTGTGTGCAGCTTATTTTTAGCCCTGCAAAGACCTCTTGTCTGACGTTACAGTTCAGTCAGTGAATAATTATTTTATTCTTTTTTTATTGAAGTCCCATTAAGATCAGAGATCTCTTTTACCAGAGAGACTTTGCCATGTAAAATCAGCCCATACAGTGACACTCTACACTCACTGCATTCTTTATAATACAATTATAAAGATCAGACCACGTCCTGCAGCTACAATAACCACCTGTGCATCTCAGATTGTAGCTACTGAGGTCATTTGGAAGTTTTACCAACAAAGCTCTATAGATGAATGAGTACCAGACTTTAGCCTTTAGACTTTACACTGAATTTTTATTGATCCTGTTAGGATGATTCCCTCATGGAAATGTAGCTTTCCAGCAGCGTATAAAAGATGATATAAAAGAGAGCAACAACAAACATTAGTGTTAATAATAAACAGTCAATACACAGTAATAACAATTGACAGTGGAAATATAGTAAACAGTAGGCAGTACAATAATAAACAGTTGAATATAGCAAACCATAAATGAACAGTATAATAATAAACAGTTAAATATAATAGAAGGGGAAATCTTAATGAATAAAAGGGAAAACTAAATGAACATTAAGCTCTTGAATCAAATGTACACTGTACTGTGGTGTGATGGTGGTGAGGTTATCATTGCACACAAAACGAGAGTGTTCAGGTCACTATGTGTCCAGTTATGTTAGATTTTACTCCGTTCCTGCTCAACCTTGAAAAGAGCCTCGTCTGAAGGACGCAGAGGGACAACTCAAATCCTTCTCTTTTGTTTATTGAGTTTAGTAGATAGGTTGATTAGGTTGATTTGGTTGATTAGGTTGATAACCTTCAAAATAAACAAGAAACATTGCATTACTTAAAGTTCAAACATAACAAATTCATGAATCTCAAATCAGTATGAATCAATCAAAATCAAAAATCAGAATATCAAATATCAAGTCTACAATCAACAAGGTAGCTTAAGAATCAGATTTCTTTCTTTGCAACATAAACCATGCATTCAAAATGATATAAATTGAGCCAGTTCATGTACAAACAATTGAAGTTGTATCAGCATAAACAAACAAACATTTTAATTCCATCAACACTACAATACAAGTAAGTAGATTTGAATGTTCAGGCTGTAAATTTGAGTTAACATGATAAAACAAAGTAATTCTTTCAGCATTTTCAGATATCAAAGTGACAAAGTGTTTCAATGTCCATTCCCCTACCAGTTGCGTCTTGACTGTGAGCTGAGTAATCTTCTTTGTTTAGTTGTGTGATTCCTGTGTATTTCCTTGTCTTCGATGCTTCTCCTTTGTTAGCAAACTTTTTTCTCCATGCAGGTATGCGGGTGATATGGCCGCCACAGCAAGCACAGATTGACTTCCTGGTTACCCTACGAATACTAACTTTCTCTCTGCCCCTGCAGGTTTGGAGCTTAGGCCAGGAGTTGTAGAGCATGATGGCATGATGGACAAATGAGTTTTCTTAAGTCTGGTGGCTCTGCATGTTGGAATACTCAGTGTCTCATTGAACAGACTCCTCTGGTTGTTGATGACAGTGTGGAGAGGAAGGCTGCTATTGTCCATAAGGTCCAGCAGTTTGTCCAGTGTCTTCATCTCTGCCATTGTCCAGAAAGTTTCATGCCAAGCACAGAGCCGGCCCGCCTGACTAACCCTAACCCAACAATGGCTGTTCATCTGTGTACTTCTGCATGTGATGCAGCTCCGAGTTGTACCAGAAGTCTGAGGTGCACAGGGTGAAGAGGAGAGAGGCTTTATCCAGATGGGTGGCCTCTGTGTAGCAGGTAGAGGATGGCATCATCCACAACACTCGGCTGGAACGCGAACTGCAGGCTGTCCTGGACATGTTGAACCTGGGGTCTGAGGAGGCTGAGGAAGAGCCGCTCCAGCGTCTTCATACGATATGATGTGAGTGCCACCGGTCGGAAGTCATTCAGCTAGCTGGGCCGGTTCTTCTTCAGGACTGGTACGATGCATGATGTCTTCCAGAGGGTGGGCACTCCCCTAGCTGCAGGCTAAGGCTGAAGAGCCGCCGTAGTGGTTCCCCCAGTTCTGCAGCCCAGGTCTTCAGAAGTCTTGGACACCCTTTGTCGGGCCAGCTGCTTTCCAGGGCTGTGGCTTCCTCAGCTGTTCTCTGACCTGGTTGAGGTTGGGGGAACAGGGGCTGGTTGAACCGATTGAAGAAGTTATTCAGTTCGTTCACCCTTTCCTGTCCCGTCTATGGTTCTGGTGATTGTATTGTGACCTGTCATGGTCTTCACTCCTTCCCAGACCTCCCTCATGTTGCTGTCCCTCAGCTGCTGCTACTCTCTAGCAAGCCTCAGTGAGAGAGGCATGAGACACTGAGTCAAAGCTCCATATTCCTAATGTAGAAAAGGCCCCAAAGTTGTTGGGTTATGTTTATTATGTTTCATGTTATATACATTATTAAGATTATAGTTATAGAACTATATCTTGTTATAGGCTAGGAATAGCACATCACAGGTACTAGTCAGTCAGTACAGCTCTATGGAGGGTGTGATGCTGTCAAGTCATATAGTGGAGCATATGGGAACAGCTCCCCCTGCTTGCTCGTCATAACTCAGGGGGTAAAAGTGCTGTGCTCCGGCCGTCAGCAGAGAGAGAGCCGTGAGAGGGGGGAGACATTTTGTCAGAGTTACTACAAGTGATCTGTGTGTGAATGAAACAAAACCACACACACACACACACACACACACACACACACACACACACACACACACTTGACCTGTACACTGAAGAACAGCATTAAACTTGCTGAACCTCAAACACCTGCCGCTTTTTTGGACCCTCTGGAAACCAGGCCTTAAGTCTATCTATCTATCTATCTATCTATCTATCTATCTATCTATCTATCTATCTATCTATCTATCTATCTATCTATCTATCTATCTATCTATCTATCTATCTATCTATCTATCTATCTATCTATCTATCTATCTATCTATCTATCTATCTATCTATCTATCTATCTATCTATCTATCTATCTATCTATCTATCTATCTATCTCTACTTGTTAAGACTCAAGAACTTGACACTGACAATCTAAACCTGAGACCATCATGTCTTTATTAGTCTCAGTGGTCTCTCCAGTGATGAGCAGATGAAGGTCTATGCTGTGAGTTGGTGTGGCAATAAAAACGTTCCAACAATCACAGAAATCTCTTTTCTGTCCAATTTTAACTGTATGCATTGATGACTGTGGTTGTTGGAACATCAATAGAACAACATTAGAATGCTTTACAGAACAATGTTTTGAGATGTTTATAGATTTCTTTCATTTTCAGTCCATATATGATTGGATTAAAGAGTGGATGATACATTATTACATGCAATGTTATTATGAAACGTACAGTTTTAGGAAAATCAGTTTCCAGTCGCAGTAGCAGCACATCGTAGGCACTGAAACAGGAGAAGTTGATTAAAACCATCAAGTGTGGTAAACAGGTCTGTGCAGCTTTTCTCCGGACCTCTCTACAACTCTGATAGGACACGATGAAGATCTTTGAATACGTAAACAATATGAACAGCACAGGGAACAGGACAAGATCTGCAAAGACAACAAGGCCATAAATGTTCAACACAGTGGAAGTCACACAGTGGAGTTTGTAGACTGTGCTGTTACAAATGATTCCTTTGAAGGTAAAGTTACACAGTTTGGTCTTCGCATTCAGTATCGCTGGCACCAACATCTGAGCAACAGGTAGAAGCCAGGCTAAAACTAACAGAGCAGTGACTGTGTTTTTCCTCATGATGCTTGGATATTGCAGAGGTTTACATATAGACACGTACCTGTCGTAGGCCATGGCTGACAACAGCAAGAACTCTGAGCCACCCAAAGCATAATACAGAAACCACTGAAAGAGACAGGCTGAATAGGAAATGATCTGTTTGTCAGACAAGAAGTCGATCAGGAGCTTTGGGTAGATGGCAGAGCTGTAGAGGACAGAATGGATTAACAGAGCTGCAATGAAAACGTACATGGGCTCATGGAGGTTCCGGTGACTCCAGATCACACAGATGATGGTTACATTACTGCAGATAATCAGAATATAAGCTGTGAACATGATGACAAAGTAAAGATATCTGTATTTGTGCAGCTCTACGTACCCATCAACAGTTATATAAGTTACATTTGCTTCATGTTCCATTGTAGTTTCATACATGTAAAAACATTTTGTTACTGTCTGTGATAAAATGCAAAAACAAAGCTGATTTCAAGTTCCCCTTTACCATTACATGATATACAGCATACAGTAGTTTGTAGTATTTCTTTCATTTTCTAGTATTTTGAAGTTGATGTCTCCTCGCTTGTAAATCTACAACCTACTGAGTCTGCATTAGTTTTATTGTCCTGCTTTACCCCCCATGGATCCAATTAAAGCAAATGGCAAGTAATGAGATCACCTGAACAACTTCATCAGACTCTAGTGGTCTGAGCCCATAGGTGGTGCACACCTTTGACCATGATATCATAATTGGAACAGGAAGGGACAAAACATGCCCAGAGAGGAACCAATATACAGAGAGGCCTTTTCTGGCCAAGAGAGGTGCAGCAGCAGAGACTACCTAAGTTTCTACCCAAGCTGCTAGCGGGCCGCTAGCTCTCCAGCCTCCTTGGCTAGAGCTAGCGCTCTGTCTCCAGCCCTGCTTTCCTGCTTTTCTCCAGTTCAATACTCATTTGTGGTGTATTCAATACAACTCAAACTCTAGTTCTGAATCTGTGCTTCTGGGTCCAGACATTGGTTGTCATAGCCACCTTCATTCCAATTCTAGACTACAGTGTGTGGATGAAGGGCTCATCCAGCCCTCTAAAGATGCTGTACACGATCATGGAGCACTAAGGTTCATGACAGACTGTAAACTCCTCACTCACCATTGACTCTCCACTCTCAAGTTAACTGGTCATCATTACCTGTTAGCAGACTTCTGTGTTGCAATACCTTCATTTACAAATCCATTCTTCATCTGCAGCAGAAATATTCATCCAGCTACCTGTTCCTCAAGCGGACCAGTCATAGCCTGCTCTGCTCTTCTTTCAGCGTGGCAAAGCATCCTTCTGTCCATTCAACCTGAACACACCTCAGGATCTGAAGCTCCCTCCTGATCCCACTAGAGCAATTTAAACTTACTTTACAAGCACTGAAGAGGGACACAGTACTTTAACTTAACTTAACTTGTATTGTATTGGCTGTATGTAAATGTTTGTCAAACCTGCTTTGTTCTGTATTTTGTTAAACTGTTATGTTTATATAATGTTTGTATAAACAGGCACCTATCTTCTCGCTGGCATGTGGTCGCTGGTAACAGGAGGTACAGGGATGGACGGCTGGGATAATCCTGTCGAGCTGGCTGCATGTAGGACCGAGGATGTATGTCACTGCTCTGCTGGGCCGGAATTCATTAGGTGCATACCGACGTATCTGTCGAGGGAGTGGGCAGCAATAATAGGAACTGCTGCATCCATCCCACTGGATGCTAATGCTAAGGCTGCAATGTGAGGACTGCATGCTGCTGTTAGTTAACAGACATGAATCATACCAATTTGAAGTCAGATCTCCCCAAGTTCCACCCAGTTCCAAGCTCCCAGTTCACACCAGTGTGGCAGAGACAAACAATAGGAACACAAGAAGTTGATCTGATCTAAGTTCAGACCTTTATTTGTTGCAGGGTTCAGTTTGGGTCACATCGAGCAGTTATTAACACAGTCAGACTTAAGTAAGAACAAAAGATACTGACAGTTTACACACAAGTGCACATTAGTGATTATTATTGGTGAAACTCAGGGAGAGAACAACCCCCTTTTCTCTGTTGCTCCCTGTGTTTGAACGCACATGTGTGTGGTATACATGACATCTCAGCAGACGTTACAGTGCAGACTGCTATTCTGATGTTTTTTAAACTATTTAAATTGTAAAACTGTTCCTCTTTCATGCCCTGAACACTGATTTCCTCAGTGCTGTTTCACTCTTGTCAACAGGTTCTGAGCTGATTGTTACAGAGTTAATACGTGATGTTGATATTCCAGTTCATCCTGAACATACTTACATATATCTACTGCACCATACAAACCTCCAAACACTGATACTATCATCAATGACATGAATGCTCATAAGCCTCTACTCCTCTGAAAGTTAAAACAGTCATTGTCTTGATATTCTGTTCTGAATTTCTGCTGTAAAAGGACCAGAAATAAAGACAGAGACACACGTGATCTTTGGTAATGTATTTGTTCAGGTCTCAACAGAACAGCCTCTTGATGTGTTTATAAATTTCATTCATTTTTAGTCCGTAGATAATTGGATTAAAGAGAGGGTGATACATTATTATTTGTAAAGTCATAATGAAGCGGGCAGTTTTTGGAAAGTCAGATTCAAGTTTAACAATAACCACATCATATGTAAGCAAACAAGAAAAATTGATCAAAATCAAGAGATGTGGAAAACATGTCTGTGCTGCTTTTCTCCTGACATCTCCAGAACTTTTGAATGCTATGAGAAATATCTTCATGTATGTAAAAAGGATAAAGAGCACAGGGAAAAGTGTGAGATTTATCAAAACAATCACACCATATATAGAAAGCACTCTTGAAACCACACAGTGGAGATCATAAATTGAATTGTTGCAAAATATTCCTTTGATTGTGAACTTGCAGAGTTCGGTTTTAGCATTCACTGCTACAGGAACTAAAACCTGGCACGCAGGTAAGAGCCAGGCCAAAGTCAGGAACACAATGACTGTGTTTTTCCTCATGATGCTTGGATATTGCAGAGGTTTACATATAGACACGTACCTATCGTAGGCCATGGCTGCCAGCAGTAAGAACTCTGAACCATTCCAGGAATAATATAGAAAACACTGAAAGAGACAGGCTGAATAGGAAATGATCTGTTTGTCAGACAAGAAGTCGATCAGCAGCTTTGGGTAGATGGCAGAGCTGTAGAGGACAGAGTTAACTAACAGAGCTGCAATGAAAACGTACATGGGCTCATGGAGGTTACGGTGAATCCAGATCAGACACACAACAGTAGAGTTGCTGCAGATTATTAGAACATATGATGCGAACATGATGACAAAATAGAGATATCTGTACTTGCTCACTTCCACATGGCCACCCAGGGTTATGAAGGTTGCATTCAGTTCCTCGTCCATTAAGACCATGAAATAAATCAGGCAGAGAGAAACAAACTGCAGAACAAACAGTACAGTCAATACAGTGACAAACGGTTTGAACAGAGTCTGAAGCTCCCTGTGGCTTTGGTTTGCCTACATGCTCACACACTCACAGTTAACTGGACTTGGTGTGTGTTGAACTCCAGACATCAGAGTGAATTTCCAGCTCTGGAGATCACGTTTATCAGATCTCATCTGCCTCTGTGCATCTCACGCCAAGTCTCGTTTCCACAGTAACATGTAAACAACTTCAGAGTGCTGTGGACAGACACACACCTGGAAGGTGGCTCAGCCCTGGGGGGGTAAGTCCACCTGTCTAGTGTCTTATCAAAAGTCGGGTTGTGGTAACAACAGTTTGAGCAAAGAGCTGTAGTCTAGACCGAAAGGTCACAGGTTTGAATCCCCCCCATGGCTGTAGTCCCTCGGGCCAGGCACCTCACCCTAAAGCACACTGATAAAATATCTGGAAAGAGACTTGCCTAAGGGATAAATCATCCAAGGGTTAACTGGGTGAAAAAGTATGAATTATTACTATTGATTCAGAAGTTCAACAAGGTGCTCTTTCCATTGTTCTACCACCTCCTCCAGTGGAGTCAGTAGTCTTCCATCCTTGCTGTACACATCTTGGATTCGCCACTTCCCCTCCTGTCTTCCAGGAGCTCCTTGATGCTCCATGACTGAACTGCTCCCACAGCTGCTGCTCCTTCAGACCTGTCGGGCCCTCTCACCTGCCTCTGGAGATCCTGAAATGTCCCTGAAGGACTCCTTCTTCAGTCAAACAGCCTTCCTGACCACCCAGGTCCTCCATTGTGTCCCAGGATCATGGCCTTTTGAGTCCCCAAAGACACAGAGACCTCAGGACACAGGTACAGCTTTAGCTTTAGTTTCAGCAGTGAAGCTCTGAACCTGGACCCTTCTGGTTTGATGTCTGGGGCATTCATAGAGAGAAGCTTCTTCAGAAAGAGGAGTCAAAGTCTTTTTGGACAGACGTTCCAAGGTTAACCATAGAACTGAACTGGACTGAAATGCAAAAGACGGACACCTGCGATACATTCTTGCACAGAGCCCTGGCACAAGACGGCAGGGATGTTTTGGGACCACTTGGTGGATGCCAGCATGAGTGAGGTTTGGGGCCTGAAGAAAGGAGATGGGTACATGCCGGGAGTAGCACTCACAGGGTACTGTAGCCGCAGCACAGGCACCAGGGATGGAGTGAGACTCAACTCAACTCAACTCAACTTTTATTTGTTTTAAGTGCCATATCATAACAGCTGTTATCTCAGAGCACTTTACAAGGAGAGCAACAACATGTCCACAGTGGACACCCCCTGTCCTTAGACCCTCGCAAAGGCTGAGGAACAACTCCCCAGAAAAACCCTGACAGGGAGAACAAGGAGAAACCTCAGAGAGAGACAGAGGAGGAGGTCCTCCCCCAGGAGGACAGGAGGACACAAGCAAAACATTATTGATGGCTAACAGTTCAGGATATAAATAGATCAATGGATCCAACTCAGCGTTGATGGAACCCGGGAGGGAAAAATAAAAATAATAAAATAAATAAAATGAAAAATAAAATGAAAATAAAAATTAAGAATTAAAAAAAAAAATATTAATAAAATTAAAATAAGAATAAAAAATAAAAATAAATAAAAATTAAAAGATAAAAAGGAGAGGAAGGGGTGGTGGGGGAGGAGAGGGAGGAAGAGGAGGTGAGGGAGGAAGAGGAGGAGATGGAAAACAGACGGGGAGAGGCCAAGAGGAGAGAGAGAAGCTAGAGGGAACGTGAACCTGATTCACACCCACAGAGAAGACAGAGAAGACAGAGCTCAATGTGCCGGGGACCCCCAGCAGACTCAACCTAGAGCAGCTTATCTAGGATTGTAGGTCTATGTGTAGGCTCTGTCAAAGAGGAGGGTTTCTAGCCTCCTCCTGAAGGTAGAGAGGGTGTCTGCTCCAGGACTGAGACTGGGAGATGGTTCCACAGCAGAGGGCCTTGGTAGCTGAAGGCTCTGGCTCCACATCTAGACTTAGAGATTCTTGGAACCACCAGTAGGCCTGCATTCAGAGAACAGAGTGTCCTAGTGGGAAAGTAGGGTTTTATCAGGTCTGAGATATAAGAGGGTGCCAGACCATGAAGAGCTTTATAGACAAGGAGAAGGATTTAGAACTGAATCCTGAATGGTACAGGAAGCCAGTGTAATGAGGCCAGAACAGGAGAGATGTGATCTCTGTCTAGTTTTAGTCAGGACACGAGCTGCCACGTTCTGAATGAGCTGCAGAGTTCTCATCACCTGTTGGAGCATCCAGCCAGTAGAGAGGAGCAGTAGTCCAGCCTGGAGGTAACAGAGGCTGGACCAGCTGCTGCATGGAGGGAGGAGGAGACTCATGTTAGTGATATTGTGGAGGTGGAAGTAGGCAGTGGGAGCTAAAAGACAGGTCTGGATCCAAGCTAACACCTAGGTTCTTTATGGAGGTGGCAGAAGGTAGTAACTCTGTTTTTTCAGAGTTCAGAAGGAGGAAATGATGGGTCCTCCAGGCCTTAATGTCATCAAGGCAGGACTGAAGCTGCTGTAGACGGTTGATGGATAGATATAACTGAGAGTCATCAGCATAATAGTGGAAATCTATAGAGTGACTCCTGATGATATCACCTAGAGGGAGCATATATACAGAGAAGAGAACTGGACCGAGCACAGATCCTTGTGGAACCCCGTGGCTGACTTTAGTGGGTGGAGGTTGGTTATCACTGACACAAACAAACTGATATGGGTCTGAAAGATAGGACCAGAACCAGTCTGAAGCAGAGCCTCTGATTCCAAGCTGATATTCAGTCTCCTTAGTAAGATCTGGTGGTCAACTGGATCAAAAGCAGCACTGAGATCTAACAAGACAAGCACTGAAACAAGACCCTGGTCAGACGCCATGAAGAGGTCATTAGAGACTTTAACCAGTGCAGTCTCAGTGCTAGGATTCATTCTAAAACCAGACTGGAAGCACTCAGATAAACTATTGTTATTGAGGTGTTCACAGAGCTGGTTGATAATGATTTTCTCAATGATTTTTGAGATGAAGATGAGATTAGAGATCGGTCTGTAATTTGCTAAAGTTCCTGGATGGAGGGACGGTTTCTTGAGGAGGGGTTTGATTATTCCAACTTTGAACGTAAGAGGAACGTAACCTGTTGTTATGGACAGGTTGATGAGGTCAAGTAAGGAGGTGGCGATTAAAGGCAGCACTTCCTTTAAGAACTTGGTCGGAATCGGGTCAAGGAGGCAGGTCGAAGATTTAGAAGAGGAGATGATAGTGGTCAGCTGATGCAGGTCAATGGGGTCAAATGAAGACAGTGACCTGGTTATATCCACATCTGTGATCTGAATAGCTGCAACAGGGGGTAGATTAGTTGCCATGCATGCTGAGTGGATCGTAATTGTTTGT
This sequence comes from Karalla daura, assembly GCA_029224185.1. Classification (NCBI taxonomy): domain Eukaryota; kingdom Metazoa; phylum Chordata; class Actinopteri; order Chaetodontiformes; family Leiognathidae; genus Karalla; species Karalla daura. The sequence goes on along the minus strand of CM055202.1, from coordinate 494,401 downwards.
CTAATATTTGTAATTTTGTTGTTAAAGTAGTCCATAAATTCACCACTGCTGAGATGGGTAGGGACACACTGCTCAGTGGAGTTATGACTCCGAGTCAGCCTGGCTACAGTGCTGAACAGAAACCTAGGGTTATGCTTATTTTCCTCAATTAGAGAGGAGTAGTATCTGGCTCTGGCATTACACAGAGCCAGCCTGTATGTCTTCAGACTATCTTTCCAGGTAAGAAAAATATTGGTGTTTTTGGTGGAACGCCATTTCCTCTCTAACTTACGTGCTAGCTGCTTTAGGTGGCGAGTTTCTGGAGTAAACCAGGGGGCGGATCGTGGTCTAGAGATAGTCTTTTTTGTTAGGGGTGCAGCCGAGTCGAGAGTCTTGCGAAGGGAGGTAACAAAGCTATCAGTGAGGTGATCAATGAGGGAGGGACTCAAGCTTTCATAACAGAGAGGGGGGGATGCAGTTCCAAGAGACAGGGGGATAGCTTCTTTAAAGTTAGATAAGACGCTGTCGGTTAAGTGCCGTGTATATATACTGCTCTTCTGTCGCACACAACCGGCTAGAAGGAAGTTGAAAGTAATTAAAGAATGGTCAGATATCACTGGGTTAGGGGGGGAAACGGTCAGGTGTTTAATTTCAACACCATAAGATAGAACCAGGTCCAGGGTGTGGTTGAAGCAGTGTGTGGGTTCATGCACATGCTGGCAGAAGCCAATGGACTCGACTATAGAAGTGAATGCTGTGCTGCAGCTATCACTGACCACATCTACATGAATATTGAAGTCACCGATGATAATGATTTTGTCAGTTTTGAGAACTAGGTTTGAAAGAAATTCTGGAAATTCAGCCAGAAAATCTGAATAGGGGCCTGGGGCCCGATACACTACACTCGGATGATCAGAACCATCTCTGCCACCTGTCCACTCTCCACACAGCTCATCTCATCATCATCTCAGCCAGTATTTGAGGGTCTGCCTGCAGCTCCAGCCTCTTGTCTGCTGTTGCAGTCTCCTTTGTGTTTCCTACTTCACGGTTTGTCTCCTGTTGGACTTCTGCCCCACAGGTGGCACAGGTGGTTACATGTCTGGGGGTAGTGGAGATGTAGCGCCTACCTTTCCAGTAACGACAGCAAGGAGCAAGGCAGGCATCAAGGCAACACCCAGAGCACGTGTCTAGTCTGCCAGCGAGAACAGTTTTATAGAGGGGAAGCTAACAACAGAACAGTTTTATAGAGGGGAAGCTAACAACAGAACAGTTTATAGAGGGGAAGCTAACAACAGAACAGTTTTACAGAGGGGAAGCTAACAACAGAACAGTTTTACAGAGGGGAAGCTAACAACAGAACAGTTTTATAGAGGGGAAGCTAACAACAGAACAGTTTTATAGAGGGGAAGCTAGCAACAGAACAGTTTTATAGAGGGGAAGCTAACAACAGAACAGTTTTATAGAGGGGAAGCTAACAACAGAACAGTTTTATAGAGGGGAAGCTAACAACAGAATAGTTTTACAGAGGGGAAGCTAACAACAGAACAGTTTTATAGAGGGGAAGCTAACAACAGAACAGTTTTATAGAGGGGAAGCTAACAACAGATTTCCTCCCTCTGAACTCTGAAAAAACAGAGATGCTGCTCATAGGTCCTAAACACCTACGTGACTCTTTATCTGATGCCATAGCATTACAAGGTAGTTTTGCGACTCCTTCTGCCACCAACATAAAGAACCTAGATGTTAGCTTGGATCCAGACCTGTCTTTTAGCTCCCACATAAAATCGATCTCACAGACTGCCTACTTCCACCTCCGCAATATTTCAAAAATAAGACACCTCCTCCCTCCCCATGCAGCAGAACAGCTGGTCCAGCCTCTGTTACCTCCAGGCTGGACTACTGCTCCTCTCTACTGGCTGGATGCTCCAACAGGTGATGAGAACTCTGCAGCTCCTTCAGAACGCGGCAGCTCGTGTCCTGACTAAAACTAGACAGAGATCACATCTCTCCTGTTCTGGCCTCCTAGCACTGGCTTCCTGTACCATTCAGGATTCAGTTCTAAATCCTTCTCCTTGTCTATAAAGCTCTTCATGGTCTGGCACCCTCTTATATCTCAGACCTGATAAAACCCTACTGCCCCACTAGGACACTCTGTTCTCTGAATACAGGCCTACTGGTGGTTCCAAGAATCTCTAAGTCTAGATGTGGAGCCAGAGCCTTCAGCTACCAAGGCCCTCTGCTGTGGAACCATCTCCCAGTCTCAGTCCTGGAGCAGACACCCTCTCTACCTTCAGGAGGAGGCTAGAAACCCTCCTCTGTGACAGAGCCTACACATAGACCTACAATCCTAGATAAGCTGCTCTAGGTTGAGTCTGCTGGGGGTCCCCAGCACATTGAGCTCTATCTTCTCTGCCTTCTCTGTGGGTGTGAATCAGGTTCACGTTCCCTCTAGCTTCTCTCTCTCCTCTTGGCCTCTCCCCGTCTGTTTTCCATCTCCTCCTCTTCCTCCCTCACCTCCTCTTCCTCCCTCTCCTCCCCCACCACCCCTTCCTCTCCTTTTTATCTTTCAATTTGTATTTATTTATTTTTTTTTTCTTATTTTAATTTTATTAATATTTTACTTTTTAATTCTTAATTTTAAATTTTCTTTTTATTCTTATTTTTATTTTTCATTTTATTTTTATTATTTTATTTTTCATTTTATTTTTGTTATTTTTATTTTTCCCTCCCGACTTCCATCAACGCTGAGCTGGATCCAGGACCACCTCTACCCGGCTCATCTCACTGCGGTTCCTCCTGCCTGCTACTATGGACTGATTCAATTCAATTCATTAATTTATATCCTGAACTGTTAGCCATCAATAATGTTTTGTTTGTGCCCGCCTGTCCGTCCTGGGTGAGGATCCCCTCCTCTGTCTCTCACCCTGAGGTTTCTCCCCTTTTTTCCCTGTCAAGGTTTTTCTTGGGAGTTGTTCCTCAGCCTTTGCGAGGGTCTAAGGACAGGGGGTTCTTCACTATGTACACATTGTTGCTCTCCTTGTAAAGTGCTCTGAGATAACAGCTGTTATGATATGGCACTTAAAACAAATAAAAGTTGAAGTTGAAGTTGATAGCCACTGGCATGCTACAGAAGGGCACAGACACTCTGGGGACACGCAGTCCCCGGTCCATATGTTAGTCCTGCATAGTCACAGAAAAGGAAAGGAGAGGAAGAAATCGATGAGGAGGAGGAGGAGGAGGTGGAGGACAGATGAGGCCAAGAGGAGGGTGAGAAGATAGAGGGAACGTGAACCCGATCCACACCACAGAGAGAGCAGAGAAGATAGAGCTCAATGTGGCGGGGACCCCAGCAGACTCAACCTAGAGCAGCTTATCTAGGATTGTAGGTCTATGTGTAGGCTCTGTCACAGAGGAGGGTTTCTAACCTCCTCCTGAAGGTAGAGAGGGTGTCTGCCTCCAGGACTGAGACTGGGAGATGTTTCCACAGCAGAGGGCCTTGGTAGCTGAAGGCACATTCAGGCACACTGAGGGCGCCTCTGCAGCCTCCTGTCTGCCGCCGCAGTCTCCTCCTTTTTGTCTTCACGGGTCATCTCCTGTTGGTCTGCTGCCACAGCGCCCTTTGGCTCTTCTTTTGGCTCCTGCTGGCTAGACCGCAGATACTTTTTGTTTTTCCTGATGGCCTTTTGCTCCAGTGATTTTTTGTTCTCTTTAATAAAGACTTAGTTTGAGTACAGAATAAGAAAACCACAAAGAGAAAGTTGGGCCAATGTGTATTTATTCTACTGACATGTAGACATCATGTCGTGTAAAAAGATGTGATGACGCAGTGATTAACTCAATTCACATGTGATTAAAAAAAGTAAATCCCATAATGCTTATACTTCATGTAAACACGTCTCAGCATCACAGTGAGTTTGTCTTTCCTTTGGCTGAACCTGCAGCTCAACCTGTGGGAGACGATTTCAACGAAAACCATTTGTCATTTGACATTCATTCATTCATTCATTCATTCATTCATTCATTCATTCATTCATTAATTCATTCGTTCATTCATTCATTCATTCATACATCTCGACCACATAATCACTCCTATGCAACATGTTGTTGCTGCTGCTGTGTGTTTTGCTCTGTAGGTATTGTTATTATTATCATTATTATTATTATTGTTGTTTACTATGTCTTGTTTACTAATAAAGGTTTATTGTGTCGCCTCATCACCCGACTTTGTTCTTATCTGCTGCATGTAAAACTCTTAATGCCAACCTCAGTTATGATGATAGCTACAAACACGTGTGAACTCAGCATCACAGTGAGTCTGTCTTTCCTTTGGCTCCACTGAACAACCTGATGAGGTGTTTTGATATCTCTCTCACCTTCAAACCATAAATGACTGGATTAAAGAGGGGGTTGTACATCACCATCTGTAACGTCATTACAAAGCGAACAGTGCTCGGGAAATTTGTTTCCAGTCTCACAATGATAATGTCGTATGTAAGCAAAAAAGAGTAGTTGATTAAGACCAGCAGGTGTGGTAAACAGGTCTGTGCAGCCTTTCTCCTGACCTCTCCACTGCTTCTATACACTATTATGAGTATTTTAGTGTATGTGAACATGATGAAAATCATAGGGAGAAGTGCAAGATTGACTAGAACAACTAAACCATATACAGTCAAAGCCCTCGGACGTTCACAGTACAGGTAGTTTAGTGAGTTATTACAATAAATACCTTTCAAAAAAAATCTACAGAGTTTACCATTAAATCCTAATAAAATTGCCACTGCAATCTGACAAGCTGGAACAAACCAGGCGAGTACCAGGATAGCTGTGACCTTGTTTTTCCTCATGATGGTTGGATATTGCAGAGGTTTACATATTGACACATACCTGTCATATGCCATAGCTGAGAGCAGCAAGAACTCTGAGCAGGTCAGAGCATAAAACAAGAATATCTGAAAAAGACAGGCTGAATATGAAATGACCTGTTTCTCAGATAAGAAGTCCATCAGGAGCTTTGGGTAGATGGCAGAGCTGAAAAGCAGAGAGTTGATTAACAGAGCTGCAATGAAAACGTACATGGGCTCATGGAGGTTACGGTGAATCCTGATCAGACTCACAATAGTGGAATTAAAGCAGATTATCAAAATATATGCAGTGAGCATGATGACAAAGTAAAGATATCTGTACTTGTTCACTTCTACATGGCCACCAAGAGTTACATACGTCACATTTAATTCAGCATCCATTGGAAACAAAGCGGTTAGGGTTAGGGTTAGTGAAGGTCAGAAAAACAATGGAAGATGAAAGACACGCATGTTGTAGTGAAAGTCTGTTAAGAAAACGCTTTCTCTTCCCTCATCTGTAGTTACAAGACTGTGAAAGGATGTTATGAGTGCGGCGGTCTTTGTGGCTCTAAATCACTATCACGTCACTAGCATCTTCAGACTCTGGAGGCCTGAGGCCACAGCAGGAGGGGCTCGGTGGCTTGTTTTTGCTAACTTTACTTTGTTAATGTGGTGGACAATTGTGAAGAATATCATGGTAAAGGATGAATGGAGAACAATTAGATTTGGGTTAAATGGTGAGGTCAAGTGATACAGAGATAAATTGCACAGTGTCCTTAGAAAGGAAAAACATGTTACCTGATCATCCTAGAACATCCAGATTTGGCTCAAATCTGGCACAGAGTTCCAGGAAGCCTGACCATTTGTATATGTGTCTATGTGTGTGCCTCCAAGAGTGTGAGTGTTTGGTGTGTGTGTGTCACACACAAACATAAGGGTATAAAAGATCATGTCACGTCAGGAGCTTTGGGATGGGGGAGTAGGAATTGCTGTAGATACTTTGTGTCAAGTGTTGGTGGGACCGTTAAAGTCCTGACCATATTAGAATAAATTCCCCGGACGGCTGAGTTCTGTGACTTCTATTTTCTACAATATTGACTGACTGTTCACTCCAAACATGTACCTCAGGTCCTGAAACATCATCAAGTTCTACTTCATGGGGTCATGTAAGATTTTGACGTGCTAACAAAGGTGTGAAACTGACCACAGTCACTGTACTGTTGTACTCAATGTGACCCCGTGCCCTAATTGAGATACGCAGCCATTTTAACTCTTTCTTGCATCACTTCCTCCAAGGACCAGGCAGGTGTTGCATTGATGAAAATGCAAAGGTATAAAATACAAAGAAGCACTCAGTATGCAGTAAAATAAGTCCACCAAATTAAGCACACAATGGGTTAATGATAACTAGCTGTAGCACAGAATGAACTGAAATAGTCTTCCATTAACACATCTGGATTATCTCAAATAAACATGTACAAAAATCACAATCTTGTAACAGAAATCACAAAAAACGCTTCCAGCATTCATATTTAACATAAAAACGTTGTCATATTGCCACTCACAGGACTGGAAATGAGAGCATGGCTTCAGAAAGCATAGAAAAACACATCATGGTCTGATCCATAGATACATACAGAAGGCTAGATGCTAGTCGAACGTCCTCACATGGCGGCCATCTTGCCCCAGGCAGCTCTTCATCCATCACATTGTGTTAGTACTGGTACATGTACCTTGTCGTTTCATAACTTGCTCAGATTTCAAAACGACTTTCAAACGGTTTGGTTTGTTATAAACATCGAATTTGTATCTATGATACTGTATAGTTGTGTAGAATGTCATGTCCTAAAAAATAGATTCATGTTTGTACACGTTTGTAAATGTTTGTAAATCCGTTTTAATGTCAGTGAGATCAGAGCAGTAACTGTGGAGCAGATCACTGACCTTACCCCTGGTTACACCAGGCTCCACAGGTCCTGCCAGAAGGTTTACGGTGGTAAGATGTTCAGATATATGGCCTGATCCATAGATATATATATATAGAAAGCTAGATGTGTCACTGCAGAGTGAAGAACGTCCTCACAGGTAGGGCCATCCTAACACAGTCAAGCTTTCCGGCAGAATCCGTTAAGTGTGGATGTGAATTGTGTTTTAAGAGACCAACCTGTCTGAACAATGGACCCCATCTCATTATATCCCTGAACGTGAAGTGTCAGGATGTTAGGTCCGGATGGTTTGGCCCGACCGCCGCCGTGTCCGCAGCATGTTTTACATGTTAGGACGATAACTGAACACCAACTGAACACCAACTGAACACCAACTGAACACCAACTGAACACCAACTGAACACCAGCATTTGAATCTTGATGCTTGGCAGACAGTTTCATCACTCATAGAGGAGGAACTGGTTAAATTTTCACGCATTTCAGATTGTTCATTTGGCCACAAGGGACAGCACTTTGGTTGAAAAATTACATTTGTGCTTCTATCTCCAGGCCGATTGATGTCAAACTTGATGCAAATGAGGCAACAGGGATTGGTCAATCGTGCCTTGGGGCGTTCGGTGCTGAATGCATAGGTCTAGTAAAGATATTCAGGCTAATCAGCTGTGACTGCATACAACTTCAGTATAGGGTCATTGGGCTGGACAGGACGAGGGGGGGCTGGGTCGGGCTAGAGATCTTTGGAGGGAGCCAGATCTTTGTGATCCGTTCATTTCAAAGAGCCGTTCAAAAAACTGTCTCATTTGGCTCATTTTAATATTTGTTGAAGTTTAGGAAGCTTATTCATTTTATCCTGGAATTGATTAATTTCTTCATTTTAACTTGGAAATTATCACAGGGAGGAATGATTGGCTGAGATTTGGATCAGAATCATTTTGAACTCAGATTTCCTCCTAATATTTTAGTTTGAAATATTCTGAAATATTAATTATAGCTTCATTTGACATGAGATTTTGAAGAAGTCTGATATAGATTAATTAGTGCTCCAGGAAGCGGAGCACTATTGTTCTCCTGCTTGATCGCACACACACAAATGACACATCAAAACGTGCGGCTCGGCCTCTGCAATTATGCTTGGCTTTTTCACAACAAAAAGGGTCTCGAGTTAAAGGGCCACCTTTAACTCGTGACTGTCTGCAAACGATAACGAAAGTTGTGTACAACTTTTGTTTGTGAGACTCTTGGTGTATATCAATCCAAATTTTGACCAAGATCCTCAAAATAATGAGACTTTTTGCCCGCCGATGACAAAATCATTATGATCAGTGACTCCAATACTCATGTAGCTGTAGTCAGTGATAGCTGCAGCACAGCATTCACCTCTATAGTCGAGTCCATTGGCTTCTGCCAGCATGAACCCACGCACTGCTTCAACCACACCCTGGACCTGGTTCTATCTTATGGTGTTGAAATGAAACAGCTGACTGTTTCCCCCCCTAACCCAGTGATATCTGACCACTCTTTAATCTCTTTAACTTCCTTCTAGCTGGTCATGTGAGAAAGAAAACCAGTATGTACACAAGACACTTGACTGACAGTGTCACAGCAAACTTTAAGGAAGCTATTCCCTTCTCTCAGTGCTACATCCCCTCTCTGCAATGAAAGCCTGAGTCCCTCCCTCATTGATCACCTCACTGATAGCTTTGTCACCTCCTTTCACGAGACTCTTGACTCGGCTGCACCCCAAACAAAAAAGACTATCTCTAGACCACGATCCGCCCCCTGGTTTACTCCAGAAACTCTCCACCTAAAGCAGCTAGCACGTAAGTTAGAGAGGAAATGGTGCTTGACTAAAACACCAATATTTTTCAGACCTGGAAAGATGAAAACATACAGGCTGGCTCTGTGTAATGCCAGAGGCAGATACTCCTCCTCTCTGATAGAGGAAAATAAGCAGAACCCCAGGTTTCTGTTCAGCACTGTAGCCAGGCTGACTCAGTCATAACTCCACTGAGCAGTGTGTTCCCACACACCTCAGCAGTGGAGACTTGATGGATTTCTTCAATAACCAAATGATGAAGATCAGACAAGCTATTAAGAACCACCTAGCATCTACTGCAGTTAATCTACCCCCTGTTGCTGCTATTCAGGATACAGCTGGGGATACAGACAGGTCACTATCTTCATTTGACACCATTGACCTGCATCAGCTGACCACTATCATCTCCTCCTCCAAATCATTGACCTGCCTCCTCGACCACATTAACACTGAGCTGTTCAGGGAAGTGTTGCCTTTAATCGCCACTTCGAGCAAATTCAAAAAATCACCCTCAAACCAACATTTGCTGTAAAGCCGTACGTTGATGTAAAAACTTTATTTAAACTTCAAAACCCAGGAAAACATTTCCTCTCTGCCTGTACCACACAGCATGTTGATACCTTGTCTGGTTTTCCCATCCAGACCGTCTCAAAAACATGTGGGTTTGGCATTTTACATGTAGCTAGAGGGAGAGACCAACTGTCAGTGTGGGATCGCTGAAGAATCAGCTCATTTTGCTCTTTTCACGCTGCTCCCAGCCACACCATTGCAAATTCTTTTCTCCACTTTTGTAGGAAAATGTGTGCTCTTTCATGCGATGCTGGCATGTTTGCATCTGCTCAGGACCCGCCGCCTGCACATGCAGTGTGTGGCGCGTTGGAAACGAAATGGAAACAAAAGGATGGCATTGCTTCAGGTAGTCTAGTCAGGTTTTTCCCAAAAATGTTTGCAGACTTTTAAATATTGTAAAGTAAATGTCTATTAAAATGCATTTAATTTCCGAACTGTGATAGAATTTCTAAACATTAGCGTTCGGGTTAGTTAGGGTTAGTCTCGTTAAAGTTTCCACTGTGATTTTCTTCAACTGTATCATTATTTAATTATTCAATTCCAACAAAAATAAAACCCAATGAGCCTGAAACAACTCAACCTGTTTGTCTATCCGAGTTCTGATTTTGTCTTGTTTCAGGTGGAACCATCACAGAGGAACACATGAAAACAGAAGGAAATAGTTCCTGGAACTATGCTTGTATTGACCCCTATCTATCTATCTATCTATCTATCTATCTATCTATCTATCTATCTATCTATCTATCTATCTATCTATCTATCTATCTATCTATCTATCTATCTATCTATCTATCTATCTATCTATCTATCTATCTATCTATCTATCTATCTATCTATCTATCTATCTATCTATCTATCTATCTATCTATCTATCTATCTATCTATCTATCTATCTATCTCTCCTGGCCTGAGGCTCTGAGGCTCAGCTCAGTGCTTGTTAATTGCTCTCAGAGGAGAGGTGTTAATGATCTGTTGACCTCCTGATTGTCCCTGCTGTGGTCTCTCCCTGTGAAGCTGTTTGTGACAGCTCAGCTCATCATCATGTTTGGTCCTCAGAGGTCCTCAGAGGTCCTCAGAGGCTCCCAGGAGGCTCCATGGCCACAGGTCATTAGACCTTAGATTAAAGCTTGTATAATCAAACATCATTAGATGCATGGAAACATGCACACACACACACACACACACACACACACACACACACACACACAGGTCCTCAGGGCTCAGAACTGAGACGTTACATCAGCCATCAACCAGGGCTCAGTTGCATCAGACACACACACACACACACACACACACACACACACACACACACACACACCCCTGAAGCACTGACCTGAACTCGAGGTCAAGACTTTGAACTGAACGATGAAGAGTGTGGACAGTGGACAGTGGACAGACGCTTTTGACCGCTTTTACCATAGTTCTCCTCAGGCAGGTGTGTTTTAGGAGCCTGGAGGTCAAAGGTCATCATCTCATCAAATGCTCCAAGCTTCAGGTCCTGCTAGGCGACAGACATGATTTCTGGAGCCAGAACCTCACCTGGTCCAGAACATCACCTGGCCCAGAACATCACCTGGTCCAGAACCTCAGCTGGTCCAGAACCTCACCTGGTCCAGAACATCACCTGGCCCAGAACATCACCTGGTCCAGAACCTCAGCTGGTCTAGAACATCAGCTCTGATGGAACTGAGGCTCCTTTTCTGCTCCTGTGACCTCTGTGACATCTCAGCCTGAAAGATCAGCGTTAATCTGTGTGGAGGTGACCCAGTGACCAGTAGCCTGTGATTACCAACACACACACACACACACACACACGCACACACACACACGCACATGCTGCTGATAATGGCGGCCTCTTGAAGACCCAGATGTTGCAGCAGGATTTAAAGCACCACATCAACTGCTGTGTGTTTCCTAGTCAACTGTGTAGCCTGCTGTAGCTGACTGTGTGTGTGTCCATGTGTGTGTCCGTGTGTGTGTGTCTGTGTGTGTGTGTGTGTGTGTGTGTGTATGTGTGGCTAAAAGCAGCAAGCGGTTAAGAAGCTTTGTGATCTGTTGAAGTGCTTAAAGTGAGTGGGAGAGTGAGAACATGACGCTGAGCCCGGAGCTCCAGGAGACACAGACCAGACAGAGGAGCAGAGCTTGGGAGCAGGACAGGACCGCACCACCTCCAGCACCCAGGCGAAGGTGAAGGAGCAGGCGGAGCAGGCGGAGCAGGCGGAGCAGGCGGAGCAGGCGGAGCAGGCGGAGCAGGCGGAGCAGGCGGAGGAGGCGGTGGGGCACGAGGGGCGAGAGACTGGAGTCAGAGGCTGCTGGATTAAATCGGGTAAGAGAGGATTAGTCTGTTTTGGTTGGGTAGTAAAGTCACATCCAGTCACCACTGGAGCTGCTGGAGCAGAGGAGCACAAGGCCTGGTGAGGACGTTCATTCTCAAGACTGGACACTGTGTGTGTGTGTGTGTGTGTGTGTGTGTGTGTGTATGTCTATGTCTGTGTCTGTGTGTGTGTGTGTGTGTGTGTGAGAGACAAAGACAGAGGGAGAACTGAGCACAGGACCAGGCGCTATACCACCATTTAGACATTAATTTATTCTCCTGAATGTCTTTGTGCCCAGTGTGTATGTGTGTGTGTGTATGTGTGTGTGTGTGTGTGTGTGTGTGTGTGTGCACTCCCATGTTGTGTGTATGAGTGGCGTACATATGTGTGTGTGTGTGTGAGAGAGAGAGAGAGAGACAGAGACAGAGACATCTTTAAGTGGCAGGTCCTCAGACAGTGAGTGGAAAGAGAAGCTGAGCCAAGATAAGAAGCTGAGGAGACGTAACCACAAATAGACCTGGAGAAGGAAGCAGTTACGCAAGACCTGGAACCTGACCTGGAACCTGGAACCAGACCTGGAACACGCTGCTGTACTGGGCACCACTAATGGATGCTCCAGTCTGACTCTGGGCCGTTTCGTATCCAGAGGTGTTTGCGGTGTGAGAGAATAGTGTGTGTCTGTGTGTGTGTGTGTGTGTGTCTCATCTCTTAGTCATCTTTTACAGGCTTTGTTGATATCTGATGTTTTGGGAGGAACGCAGTCACAGTCTCTCCACCATGGTTCAAGATCATGGTGGAGAGACATCAGGCCGCGCTGCACTGACACTAACATCTGTCTCCATTATCTCCAGGGAACGAGCCCTCACCCCCAACATCTGGACACTCACCATGAGACAAGCTGTGGAGGAGGGTGAGAGAGCACACACATACACACACACACACACACACACACACACACACACACACACACACACACACACACTATTCTCTTGCTCCAATCCTATATTACACCACAAAAACAGAGTCAGACTGGAGCATCCACTAGTGGTGCCCACTACAGCAGCATGTTCCAGGTCTGGTTCAGATACTGGCTCAGATACTGGCTCTCAAACAAGGGGGTCAGGGTTAGGGTTAGGGTCAGGGTTAGAGTTAGGGTCAGGGTTAGAGATAGGGTCAGGGTTAGGGTTAGGGTTAGGGTTAGGGTCAGGGTTAGAGTTAGGGTCAGGGTCAGGGTTAGCGTTAGGGTCAGGGTTAGAGTTAGGGTCAGGGTTAGGGTTAGGGTCAGCGTCAGGGTTAGAGTTAGGGTCAGGGTCAGGGTCAGGGTTAGGGTCAGGGTTAGGGTTATCTGCCTCTCCTGCAGCACATCACTGCACAGGACCTTAGGCCCTGCAGAGTTCAGCACAGCATTAAAGGAGATCTTCTCTATGAGCTCTGGTTCCATCAAAGCTCAGTCTATTCTACATCTTATTTTTAGCTGTGGGAATATTACACTCTGTCCCTGCTCAGATCTGGCTCCCTTCATGCTGATCTGGCAACCACACATAGACTGCTCTGACTGACTGGCTGTCTCTGCTGCCACCCACAGGAATGATCAGGTCACTTCAGGGACCAGGCACAATTTCCAGAGACTATGAGATGAGATGAGATTATGTCTCTGCTCACATTCCCATGGTTTTAGCTGCAACTAAAAACAGGAAATGAAGATGTTGGAGGAGCTGTTAAAAGTGTGTGTGTGTGTGTGTATGTGTGTGTGTGTGTGTGTGTGTGTGTGTGTGTGTGTGTGTGTGTGTGTGTGTGTGTGTGTGTGTGAGAGAGAGAGAGCAGGTGTCAGTGTGGTCCTGGCTGGAGTGATGGAGGACGTTGATCACGCTGTGCACAGACATGTCAGCGGAGCGGAGCTTCTTCATGAGCTGCTTGGGGCTCCATGGCTTCACGCTCTGCTGAAGGTACACACACACACGCACAAACACAGACACATACACACAATGTCAGTATCATCGACATTGTTTCCTCCCTTCAGATTTATGAAGGTCTGCTGCAGTTCAAGAGGTTGAGACCCAGGCCTATCCTGCCCAACGCGTCTGGGCTCTTACATGAGGTATACACACACACACACACACACACACACACACACACGCACACACACACTCATGTAGCTTCACTCAGATCAGCTCCTCTCTCTCTCAGGTTCTATCGGTTCTACAAAAGCTTCCTCACTCCCCAGAGGTTCTGGAGCTCTACAGACTCCTCAGCTGTCCTCATATGCAGGTATGTGTGTTCAGGTGTGTGTTCAGGTGTGCATTTAGGTGTCTGTGTGTTCAGGTGTGTGTGTTTGTGCAGGAATGTGTTCAGGTGTGTGTGTGTGTCCAGGTGTGTGTTTAGGCTTGTGTCCCTGTGCTCCAGGCGCTGCTCTCCTCCCAGGACAGTGTGGCCCAGGTGGATTATGGGCCCGTGCTGCCACCGCTGCCAGAGGAGCTGCCTGAGGATGAGGAGGCCATGAGGATCGTGTGTCTGGTGAAGAACAACCAGCCGCTGGTGAGACGCCTGACACACACATACACACACACACTCTGTCTGAAGACACAGCAGGTCAGCTGATCTGATGGTTGTTGAGGATGAATGTGATTGGGTGCAGTTACGGAGTGACAGACTGTGCTGTTGGTCTTGAAGCGAGATCAGGGAGGAGCTTCTGCAGGAGGAGGGGCTTCAGACAGACATCGATGGTCCAGCCTGCGGCACCTCGCACACCTGGGTACGCCGCACGGGGTGTGGCCTCATGTAGGGGGCGGAGTCAGTGCCATATCCCCACCCACAGCCTCATCTTCAACCCTCCTCCTTCAGCACCAGTCTGTAGGAAGGTCCTGTTTATCTGCTGAGATCAACCAATCAGCTCCCTCCATCCCTAGCTCCGCCCAATGCAATGGTAAGAAGAGGAAGAAGGGAAGTAAAGTAGTGAACTCATCCACCAATCAGCCGCCTGCGCTCTTCAACATCATCGTCATCATCATCACCTCGTCACGTCTCCATGCTTGTCCTCACCGTTTTCTTCTTGGTCTTTGAGTCGCTGCCTCTGATTGGCTGCTGTCTTGCAGATGGGGGTGGGGACGACTATGCCCACCCCCCTCCTCCTGTCCCCGCCTTCAGCTCACCCTGCTCGCCGCTACAGTACCGCCGCGCCGCTACCGTGGGCCACTGCAGGACCATCCCGACCCCGGGCCGGGGGGCGGAGCCTCTCAGGGCTCACACGGCTCCACCCAGTCCAGCTGCTCCACAGAGGGGCGGAGCCAGCGGCCGCTGGCTGGGACCCAATGTCCACACCCCCAGTACCCCCCAGCATCGAGGAGGCCCCGCCCCTCCTCAGCGCCCCCCGGGGGCAGAGCAGGTGGAGGAGGATGTGCAGGCGTTGCGGCTGCTGACAGAGGTGGTAGAGAAGCTTCAGGGACTCATTGCCAGCCGACGCCCCCAGCCCAGGCCACGCCCCCCTGCCCCACCCCCCAGGGTCTCCTCCATCTCCCCCAAAGTTGTCCACAAACCTCCCACCCCATACCCGCGCCTCCTCTCCTCCTCCTCCTCTTCCTTCACCTCCTCCTCTACTTCCTCCTCCTCCTCCTGCTCAGACCTCCCCACCTCACAGGGTCCTCAGAGGCTCAACACAGACTCTAAGTGTCTGGGGGCGGGGCCAGAACAAGGAGTGGCTCCAGGGAGGAGGCTGAGGAATGGCTCAGTGGGAGGAGCAGAGGAAGAGGAGCCTCAAAGGAGGAGCAGCGGCTGCCTCACAACCAGGAAGAAGCAGAAGAAAAAGAAGCCGAAGATGTAGGAAACGACTTGTCTTCTGGTCAGGGAGAGCTAGATGTAAATCTACGTCAGCCTCCGACTCTCCCGTCACATGATGCTCTGCAGAGCAGCCGATCGGACCAGCTGAGGGTCTGACATCGAGCAGAGGTTCTCCTGAAGGTAGGAAGAGAGGAAACCACCTCTCACAGAACCATCATCAGAACCATCGTCATCACAATCATCATCATCACAACCTTCATCATCACAACCATCAGAACCATCATCATCAGAACCATCAACATCAGCTCCATCAGAACCATCATCATCAGAACCATCAACATCAGCTCCATCAGAACCATCATCATCAGAACCATCAACATCAGCTCCATCAGAACCATCATCATCAGAACCATCAACATCAGCTCCATCAGAACCATCATCTCCATTTGTAGCATTAGAACAATCAGAACCATCTGAAACGTGAATGTCTCTTAATCTCTGTCACTCTTTGCTCTCAGTTGTCTGTGACTCACTGTGTGTGTGTGTGTGTGTCAGGGAGCGACAATCCGTCGGGATGAAGAGACAGGAGAGATCTTCATCGCCAGAGTGATTCATGGAGGACTGGCCGACCGCAGCGGTGAGAACCAGCCAGCAACAGGACGCGCCGAGCAGAGTGGCCTCAGCCTGATGTGTGTGTGTGTGTGTGCTACAGGACTGCTGCACCCTGGGACCTGCTGGTGGAAGTCAATGGGAGGCCAGTGGCAGGACTGGAGCCGGAGCAGGTCATCCAGATCCTGGTGGGTCCGTCTCATTAGTAAAGTCCATTAGTAAAGTCAGCTTCCAAACCTCTTCTCACACCAGGACGGTTCAGACTCTGGGGGGTAGCACGATGGGAGGTAGAACATTTCCTTCTTCCTCCTGTGTCTGGATCTCAGGGAGAACATGCTGGTGCTCTTTGTCCCTCGCCAGCAGCTGTAGTTTCAAGATGGCCGACAGTCATGGCCCTGCCCTGAGAGCTTACCCTCACATGTCTAAATATAAATTCTGATTCTATCCTAATGTGTCGGTTTATTAGTGGAGGTTGTAATACGCCAATGATTTATATAAATGCTGACATTGATTTGGGGAAATAAACAACAAAAATATTACATATTGTCCCTTTAACTGGAGAAGGAAATGTTGATAAAGCTTCAGTTCATTTCCCTGATCACTGCCTCTGAAGTGAAAGCAGCAGGATCTCTCGCTCTCCCTCTCTCTCTCTCTCTCTCTCTCTCTCTCTCTCTCTCTCTCTCTCTCTCTCTCTCTCTCTCTCTCTCCCTCTCTCTCTCCCTCTCTCTCTCCCTCTCTCTCTCTCTCTCTCTCTCTCTCTCTCTCTCTCTCTCTCTCTCTCTCTCTCTCTCTCTCTCTCTAGTTTGCTTGCTTGGTCTTTTCCATCTGAACATCTGGATTCTCACTTAGTACAACTCTGGTCTGGACTGTACAGCTGTAGTGTGAACGGAGCCTCAGCATTTTCCAGGATTTACAGACCAGTCTATTGGATGAATGGAGGAAGTAGCTAACAGTGGCCTGGGCTCAGCTGGACTCTGGTCTCTGGTTCCTCCTCAGGTGAACTCCAGAGGAACCATCCTGTTCAAGGTGGTCCCCAACGCAGCTCAGAGCAGCAACAGCCTGAAGCCGGTGAGAACCGTCGCACACATCTGTAGCAGCATCTGGAGCACAGCAGCAGCCTGTCCCTCTGTCTGACAGGTGTACATGAGGGCCATGGTGGACTACTGCCCCCTGCAGGACGCCTCCATCCCCTGCCCTGACGCCGGCGTGGCCTTCAGCCGAGGAGACCTGCTGGAGGTGGTGGACCAAAGCGACACCCAGTGGTGGCAAGCCAGGAGGCTGCCCAGCAGGGCGGCCTGCGCCGGGCTCATCCCCTCAGCCGGGCTGCTCAAGAGGTCAGGTCCTAGTCCTGGTCCTGGTCCTGGTCCTGGTCTTAGTCCTGGTCCTGGTCCTGGTCCTGGTCCTGGTCCTAGTTCTGGTCCTGGTCCTGGTGCTGGTCCTGGTCCTGGTCCTGGTCCTGGTCCTAGTCCTAGTCCTGGTCCTGGTCCTGGTCCTGGTCCTGGTCCTGGTCCTGGTCCTGGTCCTGGTCCTGGTCCTGGTCCTGGTCCTGGTGCTGGTCCTGGTCCTGGTGCTGGTGCTGGTGCTGGTGCTGGATCTGGATCTGGTTCTTCTTCTGGAAACGGTGTTGGGCCTGGTGCTGGTCCTGGTTTTACATCCAGGTCCTGGTCAGATCAAAACCGTCACAGCCTTCATCACCTGCTTGGAGTTTGGGTCTGTCTGGGACAGACTCAGGTCCTCAGAACCAGGTCAGGGCCAGAGCAGAACTGGGAGAGAAACCAAAGTACAAGGCAATAATCCCAGTACACTGTGTTTGTGTGTGTGTGTGTGTGTGTGTTGTCTCTCTCTTCTGTGTCTGCAGTAAACAGAGGGAACACTGGTGGTGTCAGCCACTCCAAGTTCACACCTGCATCCCACCCTGTGAGGACACACACACATCTTATATTATCTTTTTTATTAATATAATATAATGTAAAATAATATAGTATAATATAATAATCTTATCTTAACATAAAACATCCTATCAAATAGAGAATGCTTTTTACAGTGGAACCTCCACTTAAAGACCTTATATATATATATATATATATATATATATTTATTTATTTATGTATTTATTTGTTCAGAATATGAATTGGGCTTTGAGGGAATTTCCGTTCCCATTCAACAATAAAATATTCAAAACACGAAAATGAAATCGAGAGTGTTGCTTGACAGCAGTCCTCCTGCTCCTTTTTACACTTATAAACAGTCATATATTTTAATATTATATTAAAACAGTCGTATATTTTTAAAATTCATATGACTGTGTAAAGGAGGGATACAAATCTTTGTATTTTCATAATACAAAAATTCTCAGATAGAAAAGCCCCTCCAGAACAAATGAATTTCGTATCATTTGGTTGCACTGTATTTGTCCCAGAAAAGGGAAATTTCCAAACCTTATCTTATCAAAAATATCTTATCTTGTATCATCTTGACTGCTGTTTCCTGTTTCCTCTCTGTGCTGACCCTCAGTGACTCTGCCAGGTGATGGTGGTGAGCAACACACACGCACACGCACACGCACACACACACACACACACACACATGCACACACACACACACACACAGCTGACTGTGACAGTGTGTGTGTGTGTGTGTGTTGCAGAGGACGATCCCCCCACTGCAGGCGATGGACACAGTCTCTCAGGTAGAGCTCTGTGATCACTGATGTCTGTATTGATCTATTGATTGATTGGAGCTGATCAGTGACCTGTGCCCCTCAGAGCTGGAGGAGACGCCCTGTGGTGAGGAGCTGCAGCTCAGCGCTGCCCCCCCCCCCTCCCCCCACAGATCAGTCACTGGTTATTGACAGTTGTAGTGACATCATCAGGATGATCATGTGTTCTCCATGCAGGACAGCCACGAACCTGACGTCTGTGATGGGATCTACCTGGGTAGGACACACGCACACACACACACACACACACACACACACACACACACACACACACTCACACACACACAGTGTTCAGCTCAGTGTTCCTGAAGCTGTGGATTATTGATTATTGACAGCTGAATATTGATGAGTGGGGGGGCTGTGTCTCAGCTGGTTTCCGGAGGAGTTTCCGTCTGTGGGAGGAGGACATCATACAGGAGGAGACGTCAGTCCTGCACCTCCTGCTCCCCCAGCAGCAGCGCTCTGTCCACGCCCTATGAGGAGGTGACGCTGTACCAGCGCCCCCCCCCAGGAGAATCTGCGCCTTATCATCCTGCTGGGTCTGTCTGGGGGGGTTGTCGCCTCACCTGTCTCCTCACCTGTCTCCTCTCCTGTCTCCTCACCTGTCTCCTCATTGTCTCCTCACCTGTCTCCTCTCCTGCGCCCCCCCTCAGGTGCGTCAGGTGTTGGGGTGAGTGAGCTGAGGAGGAGGATCATCAAACTAAACCCCGCCTCCTTCCAGAGCCCTGTGCCTCGTACGTACACTGACTGCTGCCTCATCTGTCACGTTATAACATATGAATGTCATGTGACATAGGCGGCTCCTCTCATTGGCCTATGAGTCAGCTCACTCGCCCCGCTCTGATACGCTGTTGGCCTCTCCCTTCAGACACCCACCCGGCCAATCGGAGCACGGGAGCAGGCAGGGCGGGAGTATCACTACGTGAACAAGGAGGTGTTTGAGTACCTGGCATATAACCACAGGTAAGCCCCCCCAGCTCCGCCCATTGGCACTCCACCTGCCCTGCCTTACTGTGTGTGTGTGTGTGTATGTCAGGTTTGTGGAGTACGGGGAGTGTCGGGGTCACCTGTACGGGACCAGCATCGATGCCATTGATGAGGTTCTGAAACGAGGTCGGATGTGCATCATCGATGTGGAGCCACATGTGAGTCGTGTGTTGTGTGTGCGGTTTGGTTGGGGACTAGTCTCAGTGGTGGAGGGATCCAATGATCTCTGATGCTGGGTTTGGGTCTGCAGAACATTCTGCCACTGAGGACAAGAAGGCTGAAACCCTACGTGATATTCATCAAAGCCCCGAGTCCAGAGAGACTGAGACAGACGAGGAGAGACGCTCGAATCATCAGCAACTACACAGTCAACAGACACTTCACTGTGAGACACACTTTCCTCCTGGTCTCCTCCTCTCAACCTGCTCCTCATGCTGGTCTCCTCCTCCTGGTCTCCTCCATAGTCTGGACCATGGGACCCTAGAAGTGTTCTTCTGCTTTGTAGCAACACAACAGCTGCTTCTCACAATCTTCCAGGGCAGCATGGTCACACACTCTCCTCTTGTTTATCATTAGTCTGTTAGGACCAGATCGCTGATGTCTCCATGGAAACCTGTTCAGGCTCCTCCTCTTCCTCCTGCAGGAGGAGGACTTTGTGGAGCTGGAGGCAGCATCTCAGCTGATGGAGGCCAAGTACCGACAGTTCTTCGACTGTGTTCTGGTGAACGAGGACCTGCAGGACACCTGCATCCAGCTCTGCTCCATCATTCAGGAGGCCCAGCACGAGGCCCAGTGGATACCAGTCAGCTGGTGTCGCACCCAGGAGTAGAGGCACACACACACACAAACACACAAATCCTCAGAATGGCTTAAAAATGTTCTGTCAGGTGGTTCCAGCAGCTGCGATCAGTAATATATATCAGTTTGAAAGGGGAGAGTTGAGTAGATGCACCTTAACTTTGTTATGTAATTTTAGCTAATTAAGTAATCTAGTTGCATCTTCTCAACTCACTAATTTTCATTCTGAGGATTTATTTTTGTGCACATACACACACACAGTGCGGATGTGATCCTCACAGATCTGGAGTTAAAGTGAAGAATGGTGAATGTAACAGGAAGTGGAGGATGAAAACGAGGAGACGAAGAAGAGCAGAAACAGAGACTTGGAGATGAGTGGAGATGGATGTGCTGGAGGCAGCGCCCTCTGCTGGTGAAGCTGCTGATGTTTGTCTGCGTAAACTCGTGGTTGAGCCAATCAGAATCGAACAGTGAGTTCAGACTGGAATGATCAATGCATGTACTGATTGATTGATGGCTGATGTCACTAATCAGTTTGTCTTAATAAACTTCACTGATGCGTTAATCTCCATTGACGTATTCAAGAGAACATACAGCGAGATGGCACGTCCACTGACCCCTAACACACACACACACACACACACACACACACACACACACTGTGTGTGTTGTTCAGGTTAATCCTGAGCAGATGCAGCTCAGGGAGGATTACAGTCTGGTCCTGTCACTCAGCTCCTCTGACAGGTCTCTCTCACACACACACACACACACACACACACACACACTGATACACATACTGACACTGACACTCGCACTCACACACACCCACACCCACACTGACAGACACACACTGACACAGATGTGATCTATTGGCTATCTGTGTGTGTGTGTGTGTGTGTGTGTGTGTGTGTGTGTGCCTAATGGGATGCACTGTCTTGACCTGCTTTTTGTCATGTAAAGCTTTTACACACACCTGCTCCTCAGTGTGTGTGTGTGTGTGTGTGTGCACTCTCTGGTCCTCGCTCAGTGAATGACATCACAGCTGATTAACCAATCAGTGTGCAGCTGTCACAGCTCAGCGCTGGTTAAGCTCCGGTAACTGGGCCCAGACTCAAAGCTGCAGGGGACAACCCCTAACCACCCCCCCCCCCCCCCCCCCCCCCCCCCCCCCCCCCTACACACACACACACACACACACCACCACCACCACACACTCCACCCCACTCACATATACCTGGTTCCAGCCTGTCAGGACAGAGAAGGAGGTCAGAGGCTGTGGAGTCTCAGCCTAAGATAATGTCGCTCAGCTGATGAGATCAGGGCCGAGAGGGTGGGAGGAGCGAGGAAGGAGGGGGAAGGGAGGAATGTCCACAGTGTCTCCTCTGACGCTGACACTGAGGAGAAACATACCCGAGGAGACAAGAAGACGAGAAGGAGGCTCAGGTCTGTGCTTCTGTGGCTGTGGCTGAGGGTGAGACTGTAGCTCAGGTTGATCTGCTGAATCCATCACATTCAGCAATCACATCACATCTCATTCAATATGCTTC
>CM055202.1:435000-467500 GCA_029224185.1 Karalla daura | reverse complement strand
GAGAGAGAAAGAGAGAGATGTTCTTCCACTGTGTAAAATCTAAATGAGACAGAAGCTGCTGCTCTTTCCTTATGTGTTCACACATGCCTCATGGGCATGAAAACGTGAGTGTGTGTGTGTGTGTGTGTGTGCAGCAGTGAGTCTTCATCAGAAAACAGGTCAGAGGAATCAGAGCGTGCATCTGACTCCATGTTCATCTGATCTGCTCATGAGTTTACTCCTAACTCTGAGTGTGTGTGTGTGTGTGTGTGTGTGTGTGTGTGTGTGTGTGTCTCCTCAGGCCAGAGCAGGCAGCCCTCCAACTAGGTCACAGCTAACAGGACATCAGAGGGCTGCTGGGAAGGAGACAACTAGGGTCCTCAGAGAGACAGGCAGACAGACAGATAGACAGGCAGGCAGACAGAAAGACAGACATACAGACAGATAGCTAGACAGGCAGACAGACAGACATACAGACAGATAGCTAGACAGGCAGACAGACAGACAATACAGACAGATAGCTAGACAGGCAGACAGACAGACAGACAGACAATCCACTGTTGTCAGGGTTATATCATAGTAACAGCACAGAAGAGAAGAGTATTTTCTCTGTCCATTGTGCAGGATTTTAATGTGTGTGTGTATGTATGTGTGTGTGTGTGTGTGTGTGTGTGTGTGGAAAGATGCACATGGGTGTCAGTGTGTTTCTTGTCAACCTCGGGCATGAATGAGTAAGCGCTGACCTACATTATGCTTCATCTCTCTCACTAACACGCACCCACACTCACTGTGTATGAATCGATTTATATTTTTAACATGCAGATTGTAAACACACACGCACACACACACGCACACACACACACACACACACACACACACACACACACACACACGGTGACCTGGACCTTCATACCTTGCACGTGTTGGTCCAGACCAAGGCTCTGAGATGATGCTGCTCTGACCTCGCTCCTCTGTCCCATTCATTTTAAAGTCTTATTCATTGTTTATATATCTTATATATCTTTATATTTTTTATCTTTTTTATCTTCTTTTTTTTTCTTACCTTTTTTATCTTATTTATCTATGCCTTGTGGGACTCATTTGAGCCTTATACCATCCAGAGCTCCCCACCATGCAGAGCTGCTGCTGGACGTAGACAGATGTGACCTGAAGATGACCGTGTCCTCTGAAGCTGCTCCAGCTCTGGAAACATCTTCTGACGTGTGTGTGTGTGTGTGTGTGTGTGTGTGTGTGTGTGTGCTGACTGACATGTCTTAAATGTGCTGTAGAAACATGAGCTCCAGAGAGGAAGATGGTGGCACTGACTGCTTCCTCCTCATCCCCATCTTCTTCCTCCTCTTCTTCATTTCATCCACGTCCTCCTTCTCTTCCTCCTCCTTTTCCTTCTGCTCCTCCTCCTCTTCTTCCTTCTCTTCGTCCTGTTATGCTCCTGCTCCTCCTCGCCTCCCTGCAGGCGGCTGATAAGCAGCGAGCTCTGGAGGAGACGCGTAGCTACACCACCCAGTCTGTGGCGTCTGTGGCCTACCTCATCAACACGCTGGCCAACAACCTGCTGCAGCTGCTGGACATCCAGGCGTCCGAGCTGGGCCGGCTGGAGAGCTGCCTGACGCACATCAGCCAGGTCCCGCCCCCCCCCCCCCCCCCCCCCCCCCCCCCCCCAACACACACACACACCACACAGAGCCACCTGACACACATCAGCCAGGTCCCCCCCCCCCCCCCCCCCTCCCCCCAACACACACACACACCACACAGAGCCACCTGACACACATCAGCCAGGTCCCCCCCCCCCCCCCCTCCCCCCAACACACACACACACCACACAGAGCCGCCTGACACACATCAGCCACGCCCCCCCCACCCCCACCCCCCCAAACACACACAGACCTGCCTGACACACATCAGCCGGTCAGCTCCGGTCCTCCCCCAGAGGCCTGGGAAGGTTCTTCAGTATCTTAGCTGCTCCTAGGATGGTTCTCTACTGGACTGAGGCTCCAGATGTTGCTCCTGGGATCTGTTGGACCTCCCAGTTTGGACCTCACTGCCCCGAGTGCTCGGAGACCATGCTGGCCTTGACCTTCCACATCTGCTCCAGCTGTTCTTTCAATCCTCGGTACTTTTTAACCTTTTCTTGTTCCTTGTTCCTGATGCTAGCGTCAGCTGGTCTCTCCACATCTATCACCACTGTCTCCTTCTGCACTTTGTCCACCACCACTATGTCCGGTTGGTTAGCCAGGAGATGTTTGTCAGTCTGGAAGCTGAAGTCCCACAGGACCGTAGCTCTGCTGTTTTCAGCCACCTTCTGTGGTACGGCCCATTGGGATCTGGGGTCCATGTCCGGCTTGCATCTTTCACCCTGCCACTATGTACTGGACTGTCTCAGGGCTATCTCTTCACCTTGGATCTGATCTGCTCTGGTAGATCCTGGCCTCTATGGTTCTTGTACCTAGGGCCTGTTGTTGTGCTGCCATGATTGGTTCCTCTGAGGTGTCAGTCCAGCCCTGTCCAGCCACTGGTAGGTCTTCTCTGTCAGCCACTCCTTCAGTCTATGGTGGTACATGCCATGTAGCGGCTTGTCCCTCCATGTTTCACTCTCATGCAATCTCATCAGGTTTCTGCTGTCTGAGGCATTCACTTAGCAGTTATCTTTTGAGGCCATTCTCTTGATGTACTGTTGTGGAAAATTTCTTGATCTATCTGTTGAGAGTCAAAAATACAAGACTGGAACAAGGGCCTAGTGTTTATTCTCTGCAGAGAAGGAAACAGCACAGTCTGACAGCAAAGCATACAGATTAGGTGTGTCTCCCTGACCATGAGGTCTCAGATCTTTTATCCCCAGAGAGTCCTTTGTTCCTTTGATCTCTGGGTTTAACAAGTGGGAGAACATTTGGTTACAGTAAGAGTCAGGAACTGAGAAAGATTTTACAACTGGTTTCCCATGAGCAGGACCCTTTGAATAAGCATCCAAGGAAGGATCTTACAGTGACAGTCCCAACACTTTCAAACCTGAAGCTAACTCAGTTTAAAATAGAGAAGAGACATAATACAAGATCACCTAAAAGTATCAACTGAAAATTTCCATCACAGTACTCGTCTCTCCTCTGCCTCCCTCTTCCTTCCTCCTTGTCTTGATATCTGTGGATTCTGTCTTCTCCCTTGGTCGGCTTATGATCCAGCGGACTATCTGATGACTGGTGGTGTGTACATGTTGATGGCTCGGACCTTGTTCCTCGCAGGAACTGACTCTTCAGGACTTGCTTCACTCTCTGGAGGTATTCTTTGTGGCAGACTGCTCCTCATGGTTTCCATTAGCCTGTTTTTCCCTCTGGGAGTCGACCCCGTCAGTTCTGGTCAGAGACAAGAGAACTAGAGAATAAACAAATCTTTATTTATAGTTATTTACTCCTATTATTAACTGAACTTCAACTGTGTAACTGACCAATGGCAGTGGCACTGTTTCTTCATCAGCTAGGTCAGTTTATAGTTAATTTGAAACAATGTTTATGACAAAAAATGGCGAGGACATGTCCCCAGTGTTGATTATTATTACGATGATTATCATGATTATCGTTATTAAGGCTAGCAGCCTGCTAATTGCTGCCCTGTTGTCAGACTGTGGACATCCACAAGGAGAAGGTGGCGAGGAGGGAGATTGGGATCCTGACGACCAATAAGAACACAGCACGCTCACACAAGATCATTGCTCCGGCCAATCAGGAGAGACCTGTCCGTTACATCAGGAAACCCATCGACTACGGAGCACTGGACGACGTAGGACACGGAGTCAAGGTCTGAATGACATCCTCATCTTAACCCTCACCCTCATCTCCATAACATCCTCATCTTCATAGCCACCCTCACCCTCATCTCCATAACATCCTCATCTTCATAGCCACCCTCACCCTCATCTCCATAACATCCTCATCTTCATAGCCACCCCCACCCAAATCTCCATAATATCCTTATCTTCATCCTCATCCTCATCTTCACCCTCACCCTCATCTTTATAACATCCTCATCCTCATCCTCATCTTCATAACATCCTCATCTTCATCCTCACCTTCATCCTCACCCTCATTTCCATAATGTCCTCATCTTCATCCTCATCCTCACCTTCACCCTCACCCTCATCTTGAGAACATCCTCATCCTCATCTTCATCCTCACCCTCATCCTCATCTTCATAACATCCTCATCTTCATCCTCACCCTCATCCTCATCTTCATAACATCCTTATCTCCATCCTCACCCTCATCTTCATAACATCCTCATCTTTAACCTCATCCTCACCCTCATCTTCATCCTCATCCTCCCCCTCATCTTCATAACATCCTCACCCTCATCTCCATAACATTCTCATCTTCATTCTCACCCTCCCCCTTATCTCCATAACATCCTCATCCTCACCCTAATCTTCATAACATCCTTATCTTCATCCTCATCCTCATAACATCCTCATTCTCACCCGTATCTTCATAACATCCTCATCTTCATCCTCACCCTTATCTCCATAATACCCTCATCTTCATCCTTATCCTCACCAGCATCTTTATAACATCCTTATATTCATCCTCATCCTCACCCTCATCTTCATAAGATCCTCATCTTCATCCTAACTTTAATCCTCACCCTCATCCTCATAACATCCTCATCTTCATCCTAATTTTAATCCTCACCCTCATCCTCATAACATCCTCATCTTCACCCACACCCTCATCTTCATAACATCCTCATCTTTATCCTTATCCTCACCCTCACTGTCATAACATCCTCATCCTCACCCTCATCTCAATAACATCCTCATCCCCATCCTCACTCACATCTTCATAACATCCCCACCCTCATCTTCATCCTCATCCTTGCCCTCGTCTTCATAACATCTTCATCCTCACTCTCATCTTCATCCTCATCCTTGCCCTCGTCTTCATAACATTCATCTTCATAAATCCTCATTTTCATCCTCGCCCTCACCTCCATAACATCCTCTTCTTCATCCTCTGTAGTTTTGTGTTTGCTGCTCTCACACTGCCCCCCTCTCTCCACTGCTTGCCGTGATGATCAGTGGTTGTTGAGATTCAAGGTAAGGACATCATTCACGCAAACACACACACACACACACACACACACACGCAAACACACACACACACACACACACACACATACTCTTGCACACACACACACAGATGCACACAAGCACACACACACAGGGGGATTGTCTTGCTGCTTTTCATAGTAACTTTACATGTATTACTCGTCGTACTTCCACAGTAAGAGAGAGAGTGTGTGTGTGTGTGTGTGTGTGTGTGTGTCTGCCCAGGTGAACGGTCAGCAGAACATAAAGCTGGGAGGAGGTCTGTTCCGGTCCAACGCCCCCATACAGAAAGCTTCGAGTCCCCCGAGGGCCGGAAAGGCCATCTTTGGGTGTGTGTCCCACATACACACACACACACTCCTCCTGCTGTTTGATATTGGATGTTGAAGGTGGAATGTTGGAAGTTCTTCCTGGTCTCAGTAGATAATGAGGCGCTCCAGTCACAGCTGGTGGCCCACACTGTCATGTATGTCTTCCTCCTCCTTTTCTCCCTCCTCCTCTTCCTCCAGCTTCTCCCCAGTATTTCTGCCCTTATGAAGGAGCCAGAAGCTAGTTGCATCTTGCCAGGTCCAGCTGGCCTCACAGCACCTACATTTCTGAGCTCCTGTGTGTGTGTGTGTGTGTGTGTATTTGTCCTGCAAACTCAGTGTGTGAACACAGGAAGCACAGCAGTGTGTTGGCATCAACAGGCCAAGTCCTTCTGTCATCACACACAGTTTGCTCTGTACTCAGCTCGAGCTTTTTTTTGTTTGAATCCATGTTAAAGTGCCTTGTTTTGTCATATTTGTGTGTGGAGAGACACATAGATACGGAGCTTCACGCCGAATCGTCTTTTTATTATTTATTTTGGAAAAAATGTCTTTCAACATTGTTTCCAGAGACATCCAGAAACGTCTGTGTCCACACAGATCCAGTGAGAACACTGCAGTACACCTGCAGGCCTGTGTGTAGCGCTGTGACTCCATCACACTGAAACAAGCCTGTAGTCCGCCATCGTTGTTGTTTTGCGTCCAGCTGTGGCTGCCGGGGTAACATTAGAAGCAGGGCCACCCCTACAGGACAGGCACAGTGCGTGGGGCCCTGCCATCCAACAGGGGCCCCGTTTTGCACGAATGAATGGGGCGCGATACTTGATCAGCTGTCAGCACGAGGCAGGAGCAGAGAGAGACCTTTGTCATAATCTGACACCACACACGCAGACACCGTCATGAGTGACGGACCCGATCACTGGTCAGATTCATTGCGGGGGGGGGTCGGAGCGAGGCAGGAGGAGCGAAACAAGAGACCTTTTTTTTATTTTTCAATCTGGGGCGGGCTATGATGTCATCATTCATTAAGACCCCAATATGCTGCTGCTACATCGGTCTGTGGCGTTATGGAGTGATGCACAGACGGACTTGAGCAGGGAAAAATTTGAGTTGGTTGGTCGCGCATTCGCCCTACTGAACTCGCCACAGCAGTAGGAGGAGTCACCTCACCAGTAGGAGGAGTCTCCACACCAGTAGGAGGAGTCACCTCACCAGTAGGAGGAGTCACCTCACCAGTAGGAGGAGTCACCTCACCAGTAGGAGGAGTCTCCACACCAGTAGGAGGAGTCACCTCACCAGTAGGAGGAGTCACCTCACCAGTAGGAGGAGTCTCCACACCAGTAGGAGTCACCACACCAGGCTTCATCTGGACTCCTGGTCGTACATCTGAAGCAGTGAAGTGCTATGATCCACGTTTAAACACAGGACTAAACGTCCACTTTGACCTGGACATGACCTCTAATGAGAGAGAGAGAGAGAGAGAGAGAGAGAGAGAGAGAGAGAGAAGAGTAGACAGTAGAGAGTAGACATCACTCTTGACCCAGTAGCACCCCACCCCAAATGATAAATTCAAAATCGCCATAGATAGGTCACCATAGATATATATAAAATTTGTTATATATATAGGCTTATATATATAGGCTAAATAGGCTTGTTTACAAGCCTATTTTAAGACTTCTTCGTTGGCTCCGGGGGCAAGCCTAGCTTAGCGTATGGACTGGGGCCTGTTCCCTTCTGTTCACGGGATCATGATACTAATCTAAACTGCTGCTAAGCTAACGGCCAGAGGTTGTGCTGTTGTTGTGCCTGTGAGTGTTCCTGCTTCACTATCTCTTCTTCATCAGCTGATTCAGCTTCCTGTTGGGTGTCTGGATGGGGCGAGACACATACTCACACTCATACTCACAATAACACACACTTAATAATATTTCACTTATTTCAAGCTTTTAACCATGAAGCTCTGCTTTAGGTTGTCCCATCCAATCACCATCTTCATCAGCTCTTGTACCGCCGCTGTCAGCCAATTAGAGGCTGTCCTCACCGTTCCTCATCGTTTCCTCTCCTGAACTTTAACCGTGCTGCTGTGTGTGTGTGTGTGTGTGTGTGTGTGTGTGTGTGTGTGTGTGTGTGTGTGTGTGTGTGTGTGTGTGCAGTGGCAGCAGTGCAGGATGTCACCACAGCAGAGAGAACAGTGGCAGTGGCTGTGTGGGGGTTCCAATCGCGGTGCCAACGCCCTCCCCCCCCTCCACCTTCCCAGGTGACATACACACACCTAGGTGTGGTCGCTGCACACTGGTGTTGTTCAAAGTTAAAGTTCATGTGAGATTGGGCTGCAGATATGTCTTCTTAGTGGTCACAAGAAATAATTCCACCTTAATATACTGGAATAAGTCCTTTGCCATGCCGGGTTAAGTCTTCTGCTCAAAGGTGGGAAGGTCTTCCTTCTACCACCCACTCATGGCTGGTCACTGTTTGATCCCAGCCTCAAGTCGAGTCAGTTCTTTATGAAGGTGACAGTCCCAGCCCCGTTCAGGGCGATCAGCTGACCCTAACACCAAATCCACCCCGAAACCCTAACCACACCCTTAACCCCTAACCCCACCCCTAAACCCTAACCCCACCCCCTAAAGGCTAACCCCAGCCCTAACTCCACCCCTAAAGGCTAACCCCAGCCCTAAACCCTAACCCAGCCCCACCCCTAACCCCTAATCCCGCCCCTAACCCCACCCCTAAAGGCTAACCCCAGTCCTGCCCCTAAACCAGAGCTGAGAGGAGATGTGAACTCATGGGATGATTCAGCTTCAGGAAACTTTATTTTCAGATCTTCTTTTTAAAAACTATGTTTATAAAACTATGTTCATAAATGTTTATAAAACTTTTTGTAAACATGTTATTTTCATTTAATTTACACTTGTGAAGCTGATTTCCTTCCTTCCTACCTTCATTCATTCCTCCTTCTTGGAAGTTTCTCTTCCTGCTGTACCTGCCAGTTCCTCCTCCCCCCCTCCAAGCTCCTCTCCCTCCCCCTCCCGCAGTCCTTCCTCCTTCTCCTCCTCTTCCTCCACCACCACCCTCACACAGCCCCCTGCCCCCCCGCCCTCCTCTTCCTCGAGACCAGCAGACAACCCCCGGAGCCCTTCCGCCCACATGACCCTGCTCACTCACCTCAGCCAATCAGAGGGCTTGCCTGCACTCCTCCCTCACACCCCTCCTCCTCCTCTCTCCTCTTCCTCCTCCTCATCACCTGCTGAAGGTGAGTGACTCCGATAGCATCATCCCTGATGTCTATTGACATCAGGGACCCCCCCCCCCCCCTCCCCGCGCGCTGCCTCTGATTGGCTGGCTGTCAGGTATTGTGATGTCATCAGGTCTCTGTCCTCAGGTCCAATCGTCCCTCAGTTCTACAGCATGAACCGTCCACAGCCACGCCAGCAGACGCCACAGGTGGGGGGGTCTCTGCCATACCGGCGCCCCCCCTCCGTGACCGGACAGCCAATCACACTGCAGAGCTACGTCAACGGGGGGGGATGCTGCACGCCCAGCCCAGGTAGGGGGCAGGGCCAGAGTGGGAGGCTCTATGATCTGTTACTGATCTGGCATTGACCTGTGTGTGTGTGTGTGTGTGTGTGTGTGTGTGTGTGCAGCCTCCCCACCTCCCCCCTCCCTCCTGCAGTTCACTCCGCAGCTTCCTCTCATGGGCTTTGTGGCTCGAGTGCAAGAGTCCAGTGAGTTTTCCACATATTGTGTGTGTGTGTGGGTGTGTGTGTACCTCATGTTGACGTCTCCCCCCTTACCCCCAGTCTCAGACACCCCCCCCAACTCTCAGTTAGCTACTGAAAACCAATCAGGAGCTGAGGAGCAGCTGGTGTCTCCTCAGCCTGTGGAGGAGCAGCGTGAGGAGGAGGAGGTGGAGTACAGAGACCCCTATGCCGAGGAAGACCCCCCCTGGGCCCCCAGGAGCTACCTGGAGAAAGGTACCTATCTATCGTTCTATCCCTGTTTATCTCTCTTCACGCAGCGCAGCATGCGCAAATCTATTTGTAGACTAACGCGGCTGCGTTTTAACCCTGTCGACGTCACACAAGGTGTAAGTCTGGGGTAAGAAACTACAGTCACTCTTCAGGGAATCACTAGGCTGAAGTTACTCTGAGGATGCTGCATCGCCCCCCAGTGGTGGCCTGTGGTTGACGTGCTGTGTCGCCCCCCAGTGGTGGCGGTGTATGACTACAGTGCGGATAAGGAGGACGAGCTGTCATTCCAGGAGGGCGCCATCATCTTCGTCCTGAAGAAGAACGAGGACGGCTGGTTCGAGGGCGTGATGAACGCCACCACCGGCCTCTTCCCCGGGAACTATGTCGAGTCCATCATGCATTACAACGACTGACGGAGGCCCAGACGCCATGTTTACACTGACGCTGAACAATCACAGACCACCCCCCCCACCGCTGTTGTCATGTGACTTTATTGACACGCGTTGTTTTCCCATCAGGCCTTGCATGTGACTCCCTGCTGCAGATACATGTCAGTGAGTGTGTGTGTGCATTTACAGACCCTGGGATGTTTATGTGAGTGCATGCGTGTGTGTGTGTGTGTATATGTGCGTGCGTGTTTGTGTGTTTGGTGTTGCGCAGTGTCATCACACAAACCAGCTGCACTGGATAAGCCCCGCCCTCTCAGTCTTTGCAGATTTAGATTGTTATGACACAAATGGGTCAATTATCAGTGAAGCCAATGATTTGGCAGAGCTTTAATGTCAGGAACCTGAAGTGTGTTGGTGCTGATACTTTTCTACTTGTCAAAGTTTATATGCAGGATGTTAATTTACATTTGATAGAAACACTACGAGTTCATCTCCTTCACTGTTCCTCACCTTGGCAGTCGGGTTGTGTCTGGTTTCTGTGTTTCCTGCAGCTTCCCTTTAATAAACATGTGCTGAGATTTTTTGTCGTTAACTTCTCTGAAACTGAATTTACTAGGAATCTTTTTATCTAGGCACCTTTAGAGTCTCGCTCAGAGGTTCTTGCTATGTTACTGTCATTAAAATCATCTGCTGTGCTTCTGATTGGCTGTCTGAGGCAATATAATAATTATAAATACAAAGACTAATGTTAAAGGTGAAATATGTAGAACTTTTAATATCAACCCATTATCCAAGGGCCATCCACACAAGAGAGCAACAGCAGCACTGGTTAAAACTAGCACCTTTCAAAGCTTACTATTTATGAAACACATTCTTAGTCTCCAGAATCCATGTCCACCTGAACATGTGTGTTTTTGGACTGTAGGAGGAAACATTCAAAACTCACTCAGAGAGGCTCTCGGTCTGACCGGGACTCGAACCAGCGCCCTCCAGATGGGGGCGCTGATACACCAGAAGCTGGATGCAGTCGCTATTCAACACGAAGAAGAAGCAGGAGGACTCCAGCTCCCAGGATGCAGTGTGGCTCGGTGTGAACGGTTTATAGTCAGAGACACCATAGCACCGGGAGACACCGGAGACACCGGGACCTGTCCCGGTACACATCCTGAACAGTGCGGAGCCCGGAGCTGTCCCGGGCGACGTTGGGGAGCCTTGGGTCCAGACTGCGGCCATGAGCGCCCAGCTCTGGATGTAGCAGTTAGGCTAGGCTAGGCTAGGCTAAGCCAGGCTCCTCTGCTCCCGGTGTACCCCCCCCCCTCCACCCAGCCAGCCAGCCAGCCAGCCAGCATGGCCCTGGCCCCCAAGGAGCTGTCCAGCCTGCTGAGCATCGTGTCGGAAGAGGCCTGCTCCAGCTCCTTCGAGAGTCTGTCGGCCCACTTCCACCACTACTTCGGTAAATCGGAGCACTTCCGGGCGGGCTCGGTGCTGGTGGTGCTGCTGCAGCAGCCCGACCTGCTGCCCAGCTCCCCCCAGCGGCTCACCGCCCTCTACCTGCTCTGGGAGATGTACCGCACCGAGCCGCTGGCTCACAACCCCTTCGCTGCCGTGTTCGCCCACCTGCTCAACCCCGCACCCAGTGCCCCTGCCGGAGAGGAGCCCGACAAGGGTCTGACAGGTACACCTGGGGGGGTGAGAGAGTGTGTGTGTGTGCGTGCGTGCGTGTGTGTGTGTGAGAGACTGTCAACTCCCAAGTTGTCACCATGGTCCAGTTGTTATACACACCTTCTCTGTCTCTCTCTCCCTCCCTCTCTGGCGCCTCTGTGCCTTCTGACTTACGTCTGTCTCTGTCTGTGTGTGTGACCTGTGACCTCTGCCCCCCCCAGGCTTCCTGCCCCCCCTCACCCAGCCAGAGAAGTTCTTCCTGTCTCAGCTGATGTTGGCTCCACCCCGCGACCTCTTCAAGAAGACCCCCCGACAGGTTTCCTGTTTGGAGCTGAGCAGCTCCCAGCAGCAGGTGGACATCAGTGGCTTGCAGCTGGCCCTGGCTGGTACACACACACACACACACACACTTTCACGCTTCATCCGTGACGTTTTACTCAATGGAAATTGACTGTGTGTGTGTGTGTGTGTGTGTGTGTGTGTGTGTGTGTGTGTGTGTGTGTGTGTGTGTGTGTGTGTGTGTGTGTGTGTGTGTGTGTGTGTGTATCTCCTGCAGAGCGACAGTCGGAGCTGCCCACCCAGAGTAAAGCCAGTTTTCCCAGCATCCTCAATGACCCGGATCCAGACTCCTCCAACTCTGGGTTCGACAGCTCAGTGGCCAATCAGATCGTAGAGTCCCTGGTGACAGGGCCCCGCCCCCCGCTAGAGAGTACGTCTGATTGGTCTGTTGATATTAGAGACACCACTATCATCAGTGGCCCGCTGAGGGGAGTTTGAGTCCCAGTCAGACTGAGAGCCTTTCTGAGTGGAGTTTGGATGTTTCCTCCCACAGTGGACTGGAGACTGCTGTCCCGTTCCCACCGGCCCGGCCCGGCCTTGTGTGCGTGTCCATTACCTGAATGTGTATGCCGGTACTGTTTTTCTAGTACCTGCTGGCCAGCTGGGCCGAGCTGGCTGAGCCAGGATGAGCTGGGATGAGCCGGGCTGGGTGTCATTGGAAACACCAGTGCATCAGCATGCAGTTATCAAAAACAACCAAACAGGAAAACGTTCCTCCCACAGTGAAGCTGGACTGGATAGAGAACAGTTCATACCTGGCATCCCCGCACAACCTGACTGGCTCTGTCCTCTGGTCTCTGTCGTATTTCCCAAACTAGCCTTTGTTTTTCCTCAGTATTCTGTTTCTCTGCCTCCAGCCTCTTCTGATCATCTCTTTACTCCTGGCTGTGGCAAGCAGCCACACAGCCAGGATCAGAGTGATCCTCCCCTCCATGTCCTCCACTATGTGTATCGTTGTTGTTGTTGTTTTTCTTCCCCCTATTGAACCGGCGGTCAGTGGTGTCGCGTTGATGATGACGTCACGCACACATGTTGCTATGACGACCGGGTACTCTCAAGGCGGCGCCGCTTTACAATGGAAACGCGTCTCTTTGAGTAGAGTAGAGTAGAGCCGGCAGCACGTAGTGGAGACAAGGCATTAGCATATGTTTTATAAATGATTATAAATGTCAGATCTGAATGGTGCTACATTTAACCAGTGCTCTCTCCTGGGTTAATGGGTTGATGAGTTGAACCTTCAGTCCCTTCAGTTGCTGCTCAGTCCATCGCACCAACATGATCTCCTCGTCCTGCTCCTCCTGCCCCTCAGGTCACTTCCGGCCTGAGTTTATCCGGCCTCCTCCTCCTCTCCATGTGTGTGAGGATGAGTTGTCGTGGCTGAACCCGACAGAACCGGACCACAGCATCCAGTGGGACCGCTCCATGTGTGTGAAGAACAGCACAGGCCTGGAGATCAAACGCATCATGGCCAAGGCCTTCAAGAGCCCGCTGTCAGCCCAGCAGCAGGCCCAGGTAGCTCACACACACACACACACACACACACACACACACACACACTACGAATGTGTAGAACTCCTGACAGATCATTTTTGTGTTTTGATGCCAACACAACATAAAAGTCGTCAAACATGTTGGTCCTTCATCCGTGTAAAGCAGCATGAAGTAAATGATGTTTAACTGGTGCTGACTGGAAGATGAAGCACATCAGACAGTTAAAAACTAGTGACACGCTGACATTTCATGTTCTACTAGTTCAGTGTCTGCTTAGCTGAGGCTTGTTACCCAACAGTTACTGTTTCCTTTACTCTGGCCATCCTGCAGCTCCTGGGACATGAGATAACAAACAAGTTAGCACTGACATGTCTCCTCTGGTTTAATCTCTAGTCTGGAGGGAGTAACTCCTCCTCTCTGGTTTAATCTCTAGTCTGGAGGGAGTAACTCCTCCTCTCTGGTTTAATCTGTAGTCTGGAGGGAGTAACTCCTCCTCTCTGGTTTAATCTGTAGTGTGCAGGGAGTAACTCCTCCTCTCTGGTTTAATCTGTAGTGTGCAGGGAGTAACTCCTCCTCTCTGGTTTAATCTGTAGTCTGGAGGGGAGTAACTCCTCGTCTCTGGTTTAATCTGTAGTCTGGAGGGAGTAACTCCTCCTCTCTGGTTTAATCTGTAGTGTGCAGGGAGTAACTCCTCCTCTCTGGTTTAATCTGTAGTGTGCAGGGAGTAACTCCTTCTCTCTGGTTTAATCTGTGTCCCAGCTGCTGGCCGAGCTGGAGAAGGACCCTAAACTGGTGTACCACATCGGCCTGTCGCCAGCGAAGCTCCCTGACCTGGTGGAGAACAACCCTCTGGTGGCCATCGAGATGCTGCTGAAGCTGATGCAGAGCAGCCAGATCACAGAGTACTTCTCAGTGCTGGTCAACATGGACATGTCTCTGCACTCCATGGAGGTGGTCAACAGGTGAGACAGCCAGCTCAGTGAGGAGGAGGAGGAGGAGGAGGAGGAGGAGGAGGAGGAGGAGGAGGAGGAGGAGGAGGAGGAGGAGGAGGAGGAGGAGGAGGAGGAGGAGGAGGAGGAGGAGGAGGAGGAGGAGGAGGAGGAGGAGGAGGAGGAGGAGGAGGAGGAGGAGGAGGAGGAGGAGGAGGGCCTCAGTGTGGTTAGAGTTCAGGAGCATATAGTGAACATACTGTACAGCTGTAAGGTTAGTACACAGTACTACTGATATTATCAGTGTGTATGATATATAATAGTAGTACTGTAATGTATTAGCATTCATTAGCAAGATTTTCTTTGAATATAACTTCAAATCATCACTGAACGTCTTCATACACCTCTCAAAACTGAAACATGTTTTACATCATTTCTCACTTAACACATTTAGAGAATCAATATTCCCCTTAAATCAGTTAAATCAATGTAAAACAATTGATTTCCAGTGTTTATAAGAACACAATGTGTGTGTGTGTGTGTGTGTGTGTGTGTGTGTGTGTGTGTGTGTGTGTGTGTGTGTGTGTGTGTGTGTGTGTGTGTGTGTGTGTGTGTGTGTGTGTGTGTGTGTGTGTGTGTGTGTGATGGGGGGACAGGCTGACTACAGCTGTGGATTTACCTCCAGAGTTCATCCACCTCTACATCTCCAACTGCATCTCCACCTGTGAGCAGATCAAAGACAAGTACATGCAGGTACCTTCAGTGGAGCCATCAGTTTTGTAAAGCTTCATTAGTCCTCATGGTCTGAGGTATTACATGTGTTCAATGGTTGGACTGTTCAGTCTGTGATGTCATTTTCTCTGCTGGTTCTTTGTTTCTATGTTATAATATATACTTATTTATATATTTATTCATATATTTATATTTTTACGTTCATATCATTGTTATTTTGCTCTATAGTGAAGCAGTCTCTTGTCTCTCACAACCTGTGCTCAACAGCCAATCACAGAGCAGTCAGCCTCTCCCTGCAGCTCATTGGTTGAAACCTTTGTCCTCTCATACTATTGGCTGGATGCTGCCTCTCCTGACCAATCAGCTCGGCTGATCCTCAGAGGGCAGCAGGTGGAGCCTGGTCTGAGATGTTGATGATTCTAATGTGTAGCTGCTATAAACTTGTGGATGTGTCCAGATGTGGAATATGTGGAGAACCTACTGAAGATGGTAACGAAGAATCGTTTTATTTATGTAGCTCCAGGAACACGTGGTCGTTTAGTCATTTGTCTAGCTAGTAGAGTTAAAGATGTTGGCTGGTGGCAGCTGGTTAACTGTCTAATGTGTGTGTGTTCACTGCAGAACCGTCTGGTGCGTCTGGTGTGTGTGTTCCTCCAGTCTCTGATCAGGAACAAGATCATCAACGTGCAGGATCTGTTCATCGAGGTCCAGGCCTTCTGCATCGAGTTCAGTCGTATCCGCGAGGCGGCCGGTCTGTTCCGCCTCCTCAAGACGCTGGACACCGGGGACACGCCAGCCGACGCCAAGCCCGCTAAGTGAACTAAGGCCCCGCCCCTCCCTGCCGTAGCCCCTCCCCCTCACCAGCCCCACCTTGTTTCCATGGAAAACAGGGCGGGGGCAGGCTGCTCTGTGCTCTTTTTTGTTGTTTTTTTCGGAGAATAAACTTGTTGGTTTGAGTGGCTGCATGTGTGTGTTGTCTGAGTCTGATGAGGTCACTTCCTGTCTGACCCCGGAAACATCTCCACACCAACAACCTGTTGGTCCAGGTTGTATTCCTCCAGAGCTGGACACTAAAGGGAGGAGTCTCATCCCCAAGACCTGGGTCTGGGTCCGGACTGGTGAGAACTGTTGGGTCTGAAAACTGAACTGTGTGTGTGTGTGTTTATGGATCGCTGAGGACTGCTGGTGCCACTCTGTTGGTAGTGGCAGCTGGAGTGGCTGCTGGATCCAGATGGGATCAACGTGTGAGGTGTTTCACCACCCACCAAGCTACTGCGACGTCTAGACAGGTTTTATCTGGGGACAGGACAGCCAAATCAGGGACTGTCCCCAGAGATGTCGGTCACCCTAGTCTGGACTATTCTGATGTGAAAGCAAGCTTAGTTTCTTAGCTTAAGTTAGCCTAGTTAGCTTAGCATCAGGCAGACAGAACAAACAGCTGACTTCAGTAAAAAAAAAAAAGAAATCTTTATTGTTGAAACATTGGGACTAAAGCCTCATGACTGGCCTGCTTCACTGCAGGCAGAATTGGCCCCTCCCTCTACTGGCTCCGCCCCTGCTGGCCCCGCCCCTGCTGGCTCCGCCCCTTACAGCCTCTTGAGGCCCCGGGCCATCAGGCATGCGAACACCGTCATCACCATCTTGGGTTTGACCTCCACCAGGTCCTCAGGCAGCGCATACACCCGCGCCCCAATCTTCCGGGCCGTGGAGATGGCGTACCTGCACAGACAGTGTGACCTTTAACCTCTGCCAGCAGGTCACATGTCACATTATTGATCACTGATTATTGGTCATGGAAGAGCTTACTTGGCATTGTTGAGCTTCTCCTCGTCCGTCAGGTCATCCGTCTTCAGCAGGTCGTAGCGGATCGCTCCCGGCTGGATGGCGTCGATCAGGTTCAGGACCGGCATGCTGCTGCTGATGGAGCCGTCCTGCTCACACACACACACACACACACACATACAGAGGTCACACACACTCAGAGGTCACACACACACATACATACAGAGGTCACACACACACACGAGTCGGACACACAAACACACAGACACACACACACCTTGAAGCTGGAGATGGTGGGTTTCCCGGCCTCGCTCAGAGTGGTGTTGACCCAGTTCACAATGGTGTCATCGTTGACCTTCTGTCCATCTCCCAGATCCTCCAGAATGTTCAGAGTGTACCTGAGGAGACACAGGCACAGGTCAGAGGCTAGTGCTCCCTCAGAGGTCAGAGGCTCCGCCCTCCCTCACAGGCCGAGGTGAGGTTACCTCCTCATGAGCTGCCACAGCAGGGCCAGGGTGAGGGTTCTGTTGCCAGCGTTTAGGTCCTGCCCAGCGATGCCGACCAGGGAGAACTTGGCCTCCTTCTTGCCCAGCTCCACTGCATAGTTACAGTTCTCCAG
Source organism: Karalla daura (assembly GCA_029224185.1). Lineage (NCBI taxonomy): Eukaryota > Metazoa > Chordata > Actinopteri > Chaetodontiformes > Leiognathidae > Karalla > Karalla daura. The sequence continues at coordinate 450,187 of CM055202.1, read as the reverse complement.
CTGCAGGTCAGAGATCACAGCCATCACACATGCATTTCCATCACTGTTTCTCACTAAATCAGAGATGTTATTACATGGTGATAAAGTCCAGCTACAGAACATAGTTTTCTTAGATCTTTGAATCAGATGTAGAAACAGTTGAGTCTCCTCCTCTGTCCTTCTGGTCTGAAGGGAACTGGTCATGTGACCCCTACGTCAGGTCACGTGACCTGGAGATGTGAACAAAGTGTTTCCATCACACTTTGAGATCAGCTTCTAGATGGACACGTCTGGAGGAGCAGCTCAGGAGAGGAGCTGTGTTAGAGACATCTGAAAGGTTCTCATATCTCCAGGTTTTGGTGAGATTTAGGTTTTCACATTTCTAGAGGAGATGGAAACACAAACACACGCTCACCCAACCCTGGCCCTCTGACCCCCTGACCTCCTGGCCCCCTGACCCCCTGACCTCCTGACTCCTGACCCCCGACCCCCAGACCTCCTGACCCCCTGATCCGGTACCTTCTTCATGTTGCTGCTCAGTTTGGGGTATGGGGGTTTGTTCACTCTGTCCCAGTCAACTGGCACCTTGATCTGCTCGTACAACTGGAAGATCACCAGAGCGTCATCGATGTCTCTGGAACACACACACGGGCACAGGTGAGCTGGCTCATAGGTCACCTGACAGCCTCAGGTGTGTGTGGGGGGTCTGGGCTTACGTATAGAGGTGGTTGACCCGGGGGTTGACCCCCAGAGAGTTCATCCAGTTCCGGAAGGTTCTCTCCTCTCTGGTTTCACCTGCAGCACAAGCAGAGGTTAAAGGTCAGAGCAGGGGACCTCAGGCCACATCCAGAGCAGCAGCAGCAGTGCTGTGCTGACCCTCGATGGAGCTCCAGTCGATGTCCTGGTTCTCTGGCTTCTTCAGCGCTGGGTACTTGTTGAACAGGTTGGCCACGAAGGCCAGGTTCAGCTTGGGGTTCCCCCGCACCACGTCAGCCGGCATCACGAACTGTCTGCAGCCCAGACGCTCCGCCTGCTCCAGCATGGCCTCTGCCCGCTTCAGCTCCTCCTTCTCCTGGGGATGGGTGGGGGGTGGAGGGGTCATAACCTCATAACCTCACTGAGCTCTCCTCCAGTCGGAGCAGTGAGTGAAGCTGTGTCTCACCCTTAGTCCCGTCATGTCAATGGCAATGGGTGGGACTCCGTCCTCGTCTCCTTTGGGTGAAACCTGGTTCAGGATGTTGAAGTACGCCCTGGAGTCCTGTGCATGGCGCACACACACACACACACACACACACACACAGGATGTCTGATTTAATGAGGCATTACATTTTGTTTATGTTGTTGTTTGAGCTCCTTCTAGAGCTGACACTAACCAGTCTGACTGGCAACCAGTCTGTAACCAGTCTGGAGTGTTCCTGGAGAACCACTGAGAGTCAGAGTCCCTGGTGGTGAACAGGTTTATTTTACTCCCTTCACCTTTGGTTTCATTGGTTCTGTGGAGCTCTGTTCCTCCAGCTGATCTGAGGTCTGTGCTCTGGTTGAGTCTATAGGTTTAATGACAAACTACGACTGTTCAGAGATTTAGAGATGAGCTGCTGCTCACAGCTGGCTAAATGGAGACCAGCTCTGGAGGTTTAGTTGAAGCTCTCTAACTAGTCTTAACCAGGAGGTGGAGTTTCTTCCAGGATTCCTGCAGGTTCCCTGACACACAGATGTGACCCCCCCCGCACCTTGATGTCAGAGCTGAAGTTGTTGATGCGTCCACATCCGGCCTCCTCCAGGTGGTAGTTGGCCCAGCGCAGCAGCAGCTCCTCTGGAGACAGCTTCATCAGTTCCTCCAGACTTTCTCCATCCCTCAGGAGGGCAATCAGAGCTGCACACATACACACACTATCTGATCAACTTGGACCTGGTTCTGGTCCTGGTTCTGGTTCTGCAGCTGTACTGACCCTCGTTCTTGGTGAGTTGGATGTCAGCCAGGAGACCGATCTTGATGACCTGCCAGAGCAGACCCAGGACCAGGTGCTGCCGACCCTCCTTCAGGTCCTCAGCACCAATGTTCACTACATGGCAGCCGATAGCCGAGGCCGAGTTCAGGGCCAGGTTCAGGTTCTCCTGCACACGGGGAAAGGGACATATCAAAACACGCAGCACGTTCAGGAAGGGGGTGCTAGTACTTTTTTCCCACCAGGGCCCAGACCCCGGCGCCTTTTCTCCCATTTCTCCCAAATAGGAATGAACAAAAAACATGTTCTCCAGTTTTACAGAGAAATGTACATACAACATGTTCCAAAAAGCTGAGTGGCTCCCAGAGCTGCACCACCAAGGCTGAGCCTGGCCGTGCTCGTCTCCATGAGCTGCAAGCGTTTCATAGAATGATCCTGCACACGCTGCTGGGGGGGTCTCACCTGGATGGTGAAGGGTGTGAGCTTCTTCTTGTTGATGGTTCTCTCATCGATGGTGTCAGGAACCGACAGGTTGATCATCTTACTGACAGAGAAGAAGGAGGTACACACACACACACATACACACATGTTGATGCAGTCAGGTCTACACACACCTGCAGCTCATTGCCTTAGTTTGGACTGCGTGTGTGTGTGCGTGTGTGTGTGTGCGTGTGGTACCAGAGCACGATGCCGTCTCCCATGGCGCTGAACAGCTGGTCACTGTCTGGGTCCATGGGCAGGACGTGTTTACAGTCACCGTCTTTCTCCAGAGCTTTGTTGATCCAGTTCACAAACGCCACCTTCTCCTCCTCTGCAGGACATAAGTGTGTTCAGCCTGGGGGGGGGGGCTGGTGTGTGTGCATGTGTGTGTGTGTTTGTGTTTGTGTGTGTGTCAGGTAACCTGAGTATGAGTGCTGGGTTCCTGACTGCTCCGAGGTTCCTGCAATGTTGCAGATTCCCTCCTTCTTGTTGATGGCCTTCCTGAAGCTCTTAGCCACCTCGCTGCTCTTCAGCTCCTGGACGATCTGGGCACACACACACACACACACACACACACACACACACACACACACACACACACACACACACACACACACACACACACACACATGGTTTTTCACTGCTTGTAGAACCTGAGGTTTATACTTGAATAGGGACGTGGAGGAGCTGTTTAGGATTGACTCAGTGATTGACAGGTGAGATCAGACCCGACCAGTGATTGAAATGTGAGACCTCCACTCACCTGTGTGAAGTCATGGAAGGTGAGCTGGTCAGTGGTGCTGGTCCGCTCCTGGACGATCTCTCTGACCCGGTACCCAGGCAGTGGCAGGTTGGCCGCTCGGAACAGCTCCGTCAGCTTGTCCTTACTTATGGAGCCACTGCTGTCCACGTCTGAGGGCAGAGGTCAGGGGTAGGAGGGTAGGGGGCAGGGGTAGGAGGGCAGGGGGCAGGGGTAGGAGGTCAGGGGTAGGACGTCTGGGGTCAGAGGGCAGACAGGAGCAGGTCTCACCGATCTTGGAGAACGCCTCCCTCAGCTCCTCCAGGTCCTCTGCAGAGATGGGCGCGGCGGCTGCCATGTTGGAACTGAGACTGAGGGGAGAGCTCAGTCACACACTGTACATGATGCATAGCTACACATCATTTATTACTGTCATGTGATACATGTTGAGGTGTTTGTGTTGTTTAAGAGGACTGTCAACTCATCACAGAGAAAACTGAGAGACACACACACACACACACACACACACACACACACACACACACTGGTATCAGCCCAGGTAGCAGGCAGATGAGCCCAATCCCTCTGAGCTGGTTTTATTTATCATTGTTAAAGGAAGTTTTTGTTTTTCCTCATGGTCCCGGGTGGTTCTGTTGCTCTGCTCTCTTTATGTTCTCGCGCTTTGTGATGAACTGGATCTGGAAGAAAGTCCAGGATGGACCAGGGAACAGTTCAGCATCCAGGCCGCTCCAGGGGGTGGGGGATGGTGAAGATGAATACATCCAGAGGAGCCTGATGGTGAGCGCAGAGCAGTGTGTGCTGCCTCTCACTTCCTGTGCTACAACTTCCTGTCTGACTAAAAACTGTCACACAGCACCTGACACACAAGCCCCGCCGCACACACTGTGGCAGGAACTGTGGCAGGCAGCACAAGATGAGATGACTTGTTACTTTATTTATCCCCAAAGGGAAATTATTCAAAAATGATAAGTCACTCATTAAAAGCTGCTTCCTGAAAACGTCTCAGTAAAAGAGTGTGTGTGTGTGTGTGTGTGTGTGTGTGTTGCTCCTCCATGACCCACAGACTCATAGATGATGTTTGTTCACACAGCTCCACAGCAGGTGACCTCTGACCTTTACCAGTGCTAATGCTAATTGTAACAGTAACGCTAACACTAATGCAGCATCAGCACATTGGCATCAACTGAGGAGGAAGCTGCGCATGAGGAAGGGCAGTTAGGAGAAGTGGTCACATGATGCAGGTTATGCCCCCCCCCCCCCCCCCCCCCCCCTCCCCCCACCCACACATACACACACACACAGCAGCAGGAGGTCTGGTAAATGAGAGAAGTGATTATAAATGATAAATGAAGAAAAGATTAAACACTGATGATGAAGATCAGATGCTAATGACTCTCATGCTGATCTATCAGTAAACTGATAAAGTGTGAAGCAGTGATTCACAGTGTGATTCACACTGTGAATCACACTGTGAATCACACTGAGCTGCTCAGTCAGAGCTGTTCACATCATCTCACGTGTTCAGACTCGTAGGTCTGAATTCAACCTCCCTTCATTTCAATGATCCTGAGCGCTGCTTCTTGTCTGCTGCTGCCCAGGGAGCCCTGACGTCAGACCCAGGTTCTGGTTCTGGGCTCTGAGCTCTGCAGCTGGACCTGCTCAGTGACCTCTGTCCTGGGCACAGCTCCAGCAGCTCCAGGAGCTCCAGGAGCTCCAGGAGCTCCAGCAGCTCCAACAACTCCAGCACCTTCAGGTTTAAGCTGTTGAAGTGAAACTGACCACAAACTTCCTGCTGCTCTGATGCTGCTTTGACTTCTGCTTCTGCTGCAGCTCGTTCAGCCCCACTCAGCCCGACCCGTTAGGTTAGTTAGGTTAATTAGGTTAGTTAGGTTAGTTAGGTTAGGTAGGTTAGGTAGGTTAGGTCAGTTGGCTAAGGTAAGATGAGGTCACATTTTCATACTACTCTAGTTAAACAGCGAAGACTCTGCAGGTCTGACAGGGTTAAACAGAAGGCCTCAGGTGGAGATAAAACTCTGCTCCCTCTCTCTCCTGCTCGCCCCCCCCCCCCCCCACACACACACACACACGGCCAGAGGCCCCCAGGTGCTCCTGGGCTCACCTGGGGCCGAGGCTGCAGTTACCTGGTGCTGCTGTGGCTGTCTGCGTGTGTGGCTGTGCTGCTGCTGTGGCGTCTCTGCTCTCTGCGTCTTCCTGTCTGCAGCGTGCGGCTGCGTTTCACAGAGGAAGTGACACACGCACACACACACTTCTGAAACAGGAATGAGGGTTTTTTGTCTTTATATGGCAATCAGCAGCACCAGGCAATGTAACTTACTGAGCTCACAGTCGCATTGGAGCAGAAGGTGAGGATGGAGGAGGTCAGAGGTCAGAGGAACCTGGAGGAACCTGGGGGAATCTTGAGGAACCTGGAGGAACCTGGAGGAACCTAGAGGAACCTGGAGGAACCTAGATGAACCTGGAGGAACCTGCTGATACATTCAGAGCAAGATCCCTCTCACTTTTAAAGTCTCTTAAAGTCTTCTCACTGCAGCTTCTCTGACTGTATCCAGCAGTTTCCAGATCTTCTGATGATGAACAGAAACAGTGGAAGTTCTGCTACATGCTACTTGTATCTTCTCAGGGCATCCTGTCACAGCTCGCTCTTATAGTTTGTCGCACTGATCATTCAAAATGTCTAAATTGCTAACTGAGAATTAATTGGAGTAAACAACGACTGTGAAGTTTGAGAGTGCTGAATATATATATATATATTTTTTTTTTTTTCAAAAGAAAACTCGTGAAAACCAGTGAAGTATTCAGCCAGTTAGGATTGTTCAACTGGGCTGTCATGTGACAAACAGATGATGCGGAGTGGAGCCGCTGACCTCTCCAAGATGGCGGCCTCACGGCTCATCACCCGTAGGCAGTAGTGGTCAATGCTGCGTCTACTCTTTGTTATGTCTATGATAGATACCCCTCCACTGGCCTCTTAATGTGAAACTCCACGCTGTGGAAGCTGTGGAAGCTGTGGAAGCTGTGGAAGCTGTGGAAGTTGTGGAAGCTGTGGAAGTTGTGGAAGTTGTGGAAGTTGTGGAAGTTGTGGAAGTTGTGGAAGCTGTGGAAGCTGTGGAAACTGTGGAAGCTGTGGAAGCTGTGGAAACTGTGGAAACTGTGGAAGCTGTGGAAACTGTGGAAGCTGTGGAAGCTGTGGAAGCTGTGGAAGCTGTGGAAGCTGTGGAAGTGGTGGAAACTGTGGAAGCTGTGGAAGCTGTGGAAGTGGTGGAAACTGTGGAAGCTGTGGAAGCTGTGGAAGTGGTGGAAACTGTGGAAGCTGTGGAAGCTGTGGAAGTTGTGGAAGTTGTGGAAGTTGTGGAAGCTGTGGAAGCTGTGGAAGCTGTGGAAGTTGTGGAAGTTGTGGAAGCTGTGGAAGCTGTGGAAGCTGTGGAAGTTGTGGAAGTTGTGGAAGTTGTGGAAGCTGTGGAAGCTGTGGAAGCTGTGGAAGCTGTGGAAACTGTGGAAGCTGTGGAAGCTGTGGAAGCTGTGGAAGTGGTGGAAACTGTGGAAGCTGTGGAAGCTGTGGAAGCTGTGGAAGCTGTGGAAGCTGTGGAAGCTGTGGAAGCTGTGGAAGTTTTCCTGGAAGCTTCCAGCTTCCTCTGGACAGTTGGAAGACACGCTAACGGCAGGTCCCCCCACCACCACAACTTAAATAACTCAAACAAAAAGATGAAATTATCAAACCACAACTCAAGAACTATATGTGCCTAGCTGTAACTAGTTAAATGCTAAATAAAATAAAATAAAATAAATACAAAATTAGAATGTCGCAACTAAGAAAATGTGTTGGGAGTTTAATTGTTTGTCCAATGTGTGTGTATGTGTGTTGCATATACGCAGGATGATTGTGTCTGAACCTAAACCAAGTAATGGGGTGTTGAATGACTGCTGTAAATGTGCTAAAAGGAAAAGGAAAGGAAGGGAGAAGGTGGTGTAGGGAGCGTGCAGGCGTAGCGTGGTGCCTTGCCACCCGCAGAGCCGGCCGCCACGCACCAGATCTGGAATGTGATGGTCAGAGCCTAGATTACACACCTTCCTGTACAGGTCGATAGGCTCATCCATAGATATATACAGAAAGCTAGATGCCTGGTCGGCCAACTTACCACAGTCAGCTCTCTGGCAGGACCTGTGGAGCCTGGTGTAACCAGAGGTAAGGTCAGTGATCTGCTCCACAGTTACTGCTCTGATCTCACTGACATTAAAACAGATTTACAAACATTTACAAACGTGGACATGACATTCTACACAACTATACAATGTTTACAATGTTATACAATGTTTATAACAAACCACAGTTTGAAAGTCAGTTGAAATCTGAGCAAGTTATGAAACTACAAAGTACATGTACCAGTACTAACACAATGTGATGGATGAGGAGCTGCCTGGGGCAATATGGCCGCCATGTGAGGACGTTGTCTCTGTAAGTGAGCAATGCAGACGAGACATCTAGAGTTCTATCATAATGCATCCACGCTCTATATACATCTATGGGCTCATCTGTTGATAAATGAAAGAATCTGGTTCTTCCTCTGGTTCCTCTGAGCTCAGGTTTGTTCCCCCTGCGCCACCTTCAGGACAGTGATAGTCACATGCACTCTTTCTCTCCCACACAATACAATACAAACATCAATAAGGGTTTGTAAATGAGTTTTATTGTTATTTATTATTATTATTATTTTAACTGTTATTCATTGTTAAACTCCTGGATGAAGTAGGTCAGTCTGGACGTCTGAGTTCTGTTCTGCTTCCTGTATGATGCCTCAGGACAGATCGATGCCTAGTTGGTACATGTATCGACAGTTATTGATCAGAGTAGCAGGTCTGGATCTGGGGACGGAGTCTGGCTGAAGTGTGTGTGTGTGTGTGTGTGTGTGTGTGTGTGTGTGTGTGTGCGTGTGTGCGTGTGTGCGTGTGCGTGTGTGTGTGTGGAACAGCCCTCAGACTCAGTGTTTCTGATGCGTTGATGGCGTCACGGCCTCAGCACCACCATCAGTCTGAGAGCTCTCAACTCCTCCTCCTACTCCTCTTCTAGCTCCTCCCCCTGCCCCTCCTCCTCCAGCTACTCCGCCGCCTCCCCCTCCTTCTACTTCTGGTCCTCCTCCATCCTCCCCCTCCAGGATCAACAGGTTCCTCATAGAGTCAGCTGCCTCCTCCCTCTGCTCATCCTCAGACTCCTCAAAGTTCCTGATGACATCACAGCATCATCATCAGCTTCACACACACACGTCAACAAAAGTTACGAATGTAACTATGGTTCTATGAATCGGGAATGACCGACAGAGGCGGTGCTTTAAGCACTGAATGACTTATACCAGCAGAGTCACGAGACACCTTCGAGGCAAATAGATCGACTTCTGCTTTGCCGAAGAGACTCAAAATTACTTGTACAGCCTCCGGATGGAGTCGGCACTCCCCTGCTGGAGGTCTCTGCTGGGAGAGAAAATCTGCCAGGCCGTTCCGTTCCCCTGGCAGGAACATGCCTGCAGGCTGATCAGGCAAGGAGCAGCCCACATGAGGGGGTCCCTTGTGGCCTCCAGCTGCTGTGCAGGCCTTGTCCCACTCTGATGGTTTATATGGTATATGGGTGACGTGTTCTTGGACCGTACCTGGACATGCTTGCAGCTCAGGTGAGGTAAAAAACGTCTGAGGGTCAGGTGAACTGCTCGCAGCTCCAGCACGTTGATATGTGCATCTTTGTTGTCTACAGTCCACTGCTCCTGGGCCATCCTGCTCTGCCACACTGTACCCCAACCTCACGGACAGGAGTCTGTTGTGACAATCTCTCTGTGAGATGGAACAGAGCCCACAGGGACACCCTGGAGCATGTAGGTCCGGTCCCTCCAAGGGGCCAGGGTAAGGCTGGCCCGCTGTGACAACCTGAGCTTGCTGTGTCTGTGCCGTCTGGCATCGAAGTGGAAGCTGTTCAGCCACCTCTGCAGGGGGCGCAATGGCCTAGAGGAACTATCACTGAGACAGACCTGAGCTTGTAGAGAAGGCGAAGGAATGTGCCACAGGTCAACCAGCGGTCTACCTGGAGCACAGTGAGAAGATGCAGGATATCGTTGACACGGTGGGTGCCCGGTGAAGCTGTCATCACGACACTGTCTAACGGCAGTCCGATAAAGGACGTGGTCTGGGATGGCACTAGGCAGCTCTTCTCCATATTGACCTTGAGCCCCAGGCGGGCCACGTGGGGCAGGAGTCGCTTTGTGTTTCGTAACGCCTGGGCCTGGGACGGCGTACAGACCAGCCAGACGTCCAGGTATGGCCGAATCTTCATGCCCTGGGCCTGAAGAGGCACAAGGGCTGCAGCCACACACCTCGTAAACACCCTGGGGGAGAGGGAGAGCCCGAAAGGCAGCACCCTGAACTGCCAGTGGCGGATCCGATAGGCAAACTGCAGAAACTGCCTGTGTTGCTGAGCAATGGAGATGTGGAAGTAAGCGTCCACATCCCCATCCCCCGTCTCCGTCACACAAACAGCGATTCAGATATCGTCGCCACAGCTCCCGTAGGGTGAATGTTGCTCCACCGACACAGGTTACGGAGCTGCCAGCAACGAGAAATTCAAGAAAGCGAGCTAATCTTAGCTCAATGCTTCTCAAGCAAACCTGCGCGTGAGAGGAAAAAAGGAAATGATCTCCGCTGGACACCAGAAGATATAGTCCCTTCCAGGGTCACGAGTGAGGTTGGTGCTATTCGTAGTCACACTGCGCATGCGCAAAGGTGAATATTCAGTGCTTAAAGCACCGCCTCTGGCAGTCAGCAGGGACAAAATAGAACCAGATGTTAACCTACAGATCAGGAATCAGACTGAGACTTGAGTATTCCACCCTCAGTCACATGACCAGACATGGAAACAGCTTCAGAGCGTCAACCAAACCATCCAGACATGGCAGTCTTATGTTAACTCAGTCATCAGTCTCAGAATAACTCTGAAGATTAGTCTCAGGTTAACTCTAACGCTTAGTCTCAAGTTAACTCTGAGGTCTAGTCTCAGGTTAACTTGGAGGTTCAGTCTCAGGTCAAACTCACGTGTCATCATCATCAGAGCGAGGCTGCAGATACTCTTCGTCCATCTCAACATCAGAATCCTCCTCCTTCTGCTCCTCTTCCTCCCTCTGCTCATCCCTCACCTGCTGCTGTTCCTCCTCCTGCTCCCCCTGCTCGCGTCCTGCTGGTGGAGACAGATAAGATGTTCTGAGATCAGGCACAGAGCAGACAATTCACCATGTGACCAGGTGAGGGTATGATGTCATCAGACCTGTGTGTGCGGGCGGAGCCTGAGCGAGGGTGTGTGGGCGGGTGTGGGGAGGTTGCTGCATCCACAACCTGCGTCCCTTCCCCTCCTCACCTGTGGACAGACAGTGAGACACCTGGACACCTGTTGAAGAAAATAATAATTGATCACATTACACAGAGGTCACCTGAGAGTGAGGGGGTATGTGTGCTGATAAGGTTGTGTCAGATATTAGGGTCTGCTCAGTCCAAGAGGTCCCCTGCATCTCTATGTGATACTGAAGAGGAGATGGCCATCATTGATCATTGATCACAATGCCCGCTCAAGAGACCTCCAGGAGGAGAAGACCTCCCTCAGGACCAAAGTCTGTGTCAACCATAGAGACGGAGCATTGTGACCAGCTGCTGTGGGTTGCTGGAACCGTAACTTTGCTCCTCTCGGCCTAACTAACTAATTAACTAACGAATTAACTAACTCACTGAATGACTGACTGACCTGGTGTATTTCAGTTTCAAGTTGAGTAACTTCTTTCATCAAGGAGAACAACATCCCAGCACACCTGGAGATGCCTGACAATCTACACACCTGGCTCCGCCCCCAGCGTGCTGCCTTCCACAGGCTCCATGTTGGCGAGTGCATCCAGCAGCGTTTGCGGCGTCCTCTGGCTCCACCCCCTCCTCCCCGCTGACCAATCCCTGAGCTGCAGCTGACAGACACAGACTTTGTGATTCTGGCTGCTCAAGCCTCTGACCTCTACCCTTGTCCTCAGAGCTGTCACTCACCTCCTCTTCCTCCTGCTCCTCCTGTTCCTCCTGCTCTCTCTGCTCTTCATCACCCAACAGGATCTCAAACATGATTCCCTTCTGTAGAGACACAAGAAGAAGCCAGGGCCACAGGTCACAGGTGAGGTTTTGGCATTTCAAGCTCATTTTCCTCAATTATCCAAGAAATTATACTTTCATAGCAGCTGTATGTGTGTGTGTGTGTGTGTGGGTGTGGGTGTGGGCTGCTCCGCCTTCCTGCTTCAGGAACAGGAAACAGCAGCTGTGAATGTTCAGCTTATTATTGACAACTGATTGATCAGTGACTGACAGCAGGTGGAGTTCCCTGTTCCTCCAACACAAACGTTCCTCCATGGCATCGCTGCAGTGCCTGAAGCACAAAGTAGAGACAGAGTCAGAGTGTGTGTGTATGTGTGTGTGTGCGTGTGTATGTTAGTACCTCAGTCTCAACTTTGAGCTTCATCCTTCTCATGTCCTGCTGGTACTGTAACCTGATGGCTCCCAGCTGCCGCAGGTACTCCTGCTGACAAACACACACACACACACACACACACACACACACACACACACACACACACATACACATACACACACCCTTTCACCTGTCATACTGCTCAAGGGTTGGGGGCTTAGGGTTGGAGGGTGAGGGATGGGAGATTGGGGTTGAGGGTTAGGGATGGGAGGTTGGGGTTGGAGGGTTGGGGATGGGAGGTTGGGGTTGGGGTTGAGGGTTGGGGATGGGAGGTTGGGGTTGGGGTTGAGGGTTGGGGATGGGGGGTTAGGGATGGGAGGTTGGGGTTGGAGGGTTGGGGATGGGAGGTTGGGGTTGAGGGTTGGGGATGGGAGGTTAGGGATGGGAGGTTGGGGTTGGAGGGTTGGGGATGGGAGGTTGGGGTTGAGGGTTGGGGATGGGGGTTAGGGATGGGAGGTTGGGGTTGGAGGGTTGGGGATGGGAGGTTGGGGTTGAGGGTTGGGGATGGGAGGTTGGGGTTGAGGGTTGGGAGGTTGGGGTTGGAGGGTTGGGGATTGGAGGTTGGGGTTGGAGGGTTGGGGATGGGAGGTTGGGGTTGAGGATTGGGGATGGGAGGTTGGGGTTGGGGTTGAGGGTTGGGGATGGGAGGTTGGGGTTGGGGTTGAGGGTTGGGGATGGGGGGTTAGGGATGGGAGGTTGGGGTTGGAGGGTTGGGGATGGGAGGTTGGGGTTGAGGGTTGGGGATGGGAGGTTGGGGTTGAGGGTTGGGAGGTTGGGGTTGGAGGGTTGGGGATGGGAGGTTGGGGTTGAGGATTGGGGATGGGAGGTTGGGGTTGAGGGTTGGGGATGGGGGGTTAGGGATGGGAGGTTGGGGTTGGAGGGTTGGGGATGGGAGGTTGGGGTTGGAGGGTTGGGGATGGGAGGTTGGGGTTGGGGTTGAGGGTTGGGGATGGGAGGTTGGGGTTGGGGTTGAGGGTTGGGGATGGGGGGTTAGGGATGGGAGGTTGGGGTTGGAGGGTTGGGGATGGGAGGTTGGGGTTGAGGGTTGGGGATGGGAGGTTGGGGTTGAGGGTTGGGAGGTTGGGGTTGGAGGGTTGGGGATGGGAGGTTGGGGTTGAGGATTGGGGATGGGAGGTTGGGGTTGAGGGTTGGGGGTGGGGGGTTAGGGATGGGAGGTTGGGGTTGGAGGGTTGGGGATGGGAGGTTGGGGTTGAGGGTTGGGGATGGGAGGTTGGTGTTGAGGGTTGGGAGGTTGGGGTTGGAGGGTTGGGGATGGGAGGTTGGGGTTGAGGATTGGGGATGGGAGGTTGGGGTTGAGGGTTGGGGATGGGAGGTTGGGGTTGAGGGTTGGGAGGTTGGGGTTGGAGGGTTGGGGATGGGAGGTTGGGGTTGAGGATTGGGGATGGGAGGTTGGGGTTGAGGATTGGGGATGGGAGGTTGGGGTTGAGGGTTAGGGATGGGAGGTTGGGGTTGAGGGTTGGGGATAGGACGTTGGGGTTGAGGGTTAGGGATGGGAGGTTGGGGTTGAGGGTTGGGGATGGGAGGTTGGGGTTGAGGGTTGGGGATGGGAGGTGGGGTTGAGGGTTGGGGATGGGAGGTTGGGGTTGAGGGTTGGGGATGGGAGGTTGGGGTTGAGGGTTGGGAGGTTGGGGTTGGAGGGTTGGGGATGGGAGGTTGGGGTTGAGGTGCTTTCAGACTCTCTCTCTGCACTCCGTGCAACTTTATTCTCTCCCATTCAAAGTCGGGGACATTTTGGGGACAGTTTTAACCGGGGACGGGGCAGCCTAATATATAGCTCCCGGACCAGCCTGTGCTCCCCAAGTTCCTGCCCTCCCATCAGAACTGGATGCACTGTGCTGCTCCTCCTCCTCCTCATTAGCACTGAGGCCATGACTTTTCTCAGATTGTGAAATGTTATTATTGGTTGCAACGCTGCGCTCAGGAGTGCTGGACCCAGCGGCGCTGCCGCCGTATCGTGGTCAGTCTGACAGCACCTTTAGGGTTCGGGGGATTGGGGTTCAGCAGTCATTTAGTTGTGTGATAGTTGTGGTGAACCTGCTGGTCTTCCTGCTTCCTGTCCTCAGCTGCAGGCTCCACTTCCTGGTCCTGACCCCAGCACTTCCTGTCCTGCTCGGCGGTGCATGGACGCAGACCCTGGAGGTCAAGGAGGAGATGTCAGAGGTCAATGGCAGCGCACACACACACACACACACACAGGCAGATGTTACCAGCTGTTTCTGGGCTCTCAACTTGTTCAGGCCGGCCTCTCGTCTCCGCTGCTGATACTCGTCCTGAGCTGTAGTCACTCTGACAAACACAAACACTCTGGGTAAGTCTCCCTACTATACCATCTAGCACACAAAACCTCCAGAGATTCCTCCACAGAACCTCTCAACCTCCCTCTCAAGCCCAGGTTCCTCTCTCCAGAGAGGAGGCTGTGCTCCTTCATGGGAGGAGTTAATATAAATATATCAATATAATATTGTATATATTGTAAATATTTTAATACAATACGTGCTGATTCAGTAATACAAGAGGTGGAAGCTCAGAGCTCAGATCAGACTGTTGGGAAATGCCTTCACTCACAGCTGGAACGGTTCCACAGTGAGCTCCTCACAGGGCTGCGGAGGAGGAGGAGCAGGAGGAGCAGGAGGAGGAGGAGGAGCAGGAAGTGCGTCCTCCTTGCTCCTCCTCTGTAGGGCGTCCAACTGGGCGTGGTAGTGCTGGTACTGACCTCCCGGCCGCAGTGGGCGGGGCCTGCAGCAGTGAGGGCAGAGCTTTGAGTGTCCAGAGGGGGCAGCAGAGAGCAGCTCACCTGCAGCCTGACTCACCTGGAGACACCTGGAGTGCTGAACTCAGCATGACCCTGACCACACACAGACAGGAGAGTCACACCTGCACAGTGGGAACTGCTGCTGAGCACCTTTCCATCAAACTCTCACCTGGCAGTGGGTGGAGTGGTAGGCTCTGGCCCGGTTCAGTCTCCCTTCTGTGGACCTGGATCTCTCGGTTGCTCTGGACTTGTTCTCTGAGTGACACCAGACATGAACCTGCAGCCTAGCTACAACCCCCCAAGCCTAACCGTACCCCCAACCGTAACCCTACCCCCCCAGCCTGAACTATAACCCCTCTCTGCTCTTCTGTTACCTGCTCTGTTTTGATGCTTCTGTGCTGTGAGATTAAACTGCTCCTGCATCACACACACACACACACACACACACAGGTACAGAAGACCCATTCTCATTTTAATTGACAGCTGAGAGATGGTTGTGTGTGTGTGTGTGTGTGTGTGTGTGTGTGTGTGTGTGTGTGTGTGTGCTGACCAGAGGCTCCAGGTGTCTGCTGACGTGTTTGTCCAGCAGGGGGCGGCGGAGGATGGAGCTGACTGAGGGTCGGTCCCTGGGGTCCACCTGGAGGACAGGTCGAAGACCCCACACACAGGTCCAGGTTTAGGTCCCAGATCAAATTCCAGGT
>CM055202.1:400000-432500 GCA_029224185.1 Karalla daura | reverse complement strand
TATATATATATATATATATAATATGGAGCTTGCTCTCTCTCGTATATATATATATATATATATATATATATATATATATATATATATATATACACACACACACACACACACACACACACACACACACACACACACACACATATATATGGTCACTTTACTCCAACATGGTGCTGGAACTGGAACCAGCAGTTTCTCCACACCTGTGCTTTACCTGCTGATAAAGCCTCAGTTTCCTGTATTTACTCTGACAGTGTTCCAACAGTCACAAAGATCTCAGCAGCGAGTTGTTTTGCTGTGTGTAACATGATTATGTTGGAAAGTGTGGTGAGGTCTCCCTGAGACAAAGCAGGGAGGTCAGAGGTCATGTTTGGACACCTCTGCTCTGGTTCTCCAAGTCCTGGACTCACAACACAACTGGGAATCATTGTCAACAAGTTGACAGGTTCATGGTTCAATGTTACATCAAAAGTCTATCAAGACTTTGCTGACTGAAAACCTGAAAAAAGCTGATTTTGTGTTTTTCTTCATTTAAACTACTCCTACCATCACATCATAAGCGACAACAACCACTGCTGAAAAACTTCAAATAGTCCTGGATAAAGGAGCCACAGCAGTCAAACGTGCCTCCATTGTTCAAGTAGTTGTTGATTGTTTAATGGATGAATGAAATGGATTGTGTTGCAGCTCTAAACACACACACACAAAATCTTTAATTTTTCAATTTACTTTATTTCTCGGTCTGTTTGTATCTTTGAAGAGATCTTACACACACATTAATACAAAGAGAAGTGTCCAGGCTGCTGGACGACCCTGTGGAAACAACGTTAACATAAGTGTGTCGTCTCAGCTGCCTCCTCCTCTTCCTCTTTCACACACACACACTTCCTGAGTGTGGAGCTGAAAAGGAGAAGCTGTCTGTGTTCACACACTTATTTTAACATGGATTCCAGTAAAGACAGAAGAAGTGCAGTGTTACTACAGCAGACAGAAACAGCCCCCCACTCTGATTGAGCTCCTATGATGAGCTACTGGTTAACAGCTTCCTGTTCTACTCTGACAGGCTGAAGATGAGAGGAGGAAGAGGAGAGCAGACGCCTGGCTGCGTCACAATCACTGAGAATTCATCGAACAGCTTCACATTAGAGGCTGTCTCTGCCCCCCCCATATTACACTCCGGGGGTGGGGGGGTGGTCTTAGATCTACAGCTCGCAGATCTGAGTCTCCACCACGACATGGCTCTCAAAGTGACGGATCCGGTGGCAGTTCAGAGCCTCACGCTTCTGCATACCTGGAGGGAGAGGAGGGTTCAGAGTGCGTGAGTGTGCCTGTGTGTGTGTGTGTGTGTGCGTGTGTGTGTGTGTGTGTGTACCCTGGATGCTGTCCCTTCTCTGCAGCTTGTACGTCTCTACGCCCTGACACAGCTTGTTGATGAAGGAGCCGAGCTGCTCCACGTGCTGCAGACGCTCCGTCACAATCATCTCCTCATGGACCAGGTAGGACTGGGGCAGGTAGGTCCCAGCCTGCGCACACACAAACACACACACACACACACACACACACACACACACACACAGAGTGCTGAGCCACAGTCTGTGAAGTGACTGATTATTTTGCTCTGGTGAAAAGATAAAGCAGCATCTTTCTCACAGTGTCTCCTCACCAGGAGGACGACGAAGAAGAAGAGCTGACACAGACCGAGGCTACTCAGCCTCAAGCAGCTGGTCTTATCCTAGCTTATCTAAGCTTAGTTTAGCTTAGCATGGCTCAGCTTAGTGAGGCAGCTTCAGCCTCTAATGCTGTTCACATCTGGTCTAAGAGAGGAGGAGGAGGAAGAAGAGGAGGAGGGGGCTCCAGGCAAGAAGGAGAGAAGAAGGGAATGAGGAGTGTGGTACCTTCAAGTTGAGCAGCAGCTCCAGCAGGTCTCTTGGAGGCAGGACGATGGAAGTGTTGAGGGGGATGACGTAGCACTTGTTGAGGCTCAGGTCCAGGTAGGCAGTGAGACGCTGTGAAGACAGACAGGTTAGGTGGGGGTCTAGGGGGCGGGGCCTGTCACAGAGGGCGGGGCCAGGTGCCTTGAGCTGCTCACCCTCTGGAAGTCATGCACGATGTCTGCCGGGTCTCCGCTGTCGAACTCGGGCACCGGGACGTGGATGAGCTCTACCTGCTCTGGCTCCAACACCTGGAACGTCTCCTCCAGCCGCAGGAACTCCTGAACCTGGACACGGAGACACATGGAGCAAACTCATCCCAGAAACCCTGGGGGAGGAGACAGACTCTACCAATCCTCTGGGAAGAAATTCAGGGTCCTGTCCAGTACCAAGTTGGAAATGAAAGTGAAGATCAGTGCAGACACTGCACTCTTTACAAAGTCAAAATTCCAAACTTCTTATGTCCCAACAAGGGATGAGGGATGAGAGACAGCTAATGACATCATCAAGTGTGTGTGTGTGTGTGTGTCACCTCCTTCTCCACCTCCTCCTCAAGCATCATCAGCTCCTCTCTGTAGTTGACTCCACAGAAGAACACCTGCTCCTCCTGTAGCGACACACACACAGGAAGTGAGTGACTGACCAGGCTGCCTTGGAGCTGTGTTTCCTGCTTCCTGTCTCTTGTACTCACATCCAGGAAGTAGCGGTGGTAGAGGTAGGCTCCGCCCACCAGCGCCCCCGACAGGATCAGGGCCACGCCCAGGCACAGACACCAACACCAGGCCCGGGACTGGCGCTGGCGCAGCCGCCGCAGCTGGTGGGGGGGGGGGGGGGGGGGGGGGGGGGGGGTATCCAGTTATCAGGCGATCACATCAACACACACACTTCCTGTTCCTCTATACTGGGCTTTATCCACTATCACTAGCAACTGAAGAAGTGTTCAATCTGATATTCTGAAATATTGACTAGTGTTACTGCACTGTGCTGTATTTCTCAAGTTGCACAGACAGAAGAAAACAAACAGGAAGCTGTGAGACAGGAAGCAGCTCTGAGCAGAAACAGTAGAACATGTAGTAGATCTGTTGGTTTCTTTATCATTAGTTACTGACTGTCAGGTTCAGACGGTCGTCATGACGACGGGTTCAGACCGTTATCACGACGACGGGTTCAGGTTCAGACTGTCGTCATGACGACAGGTTGAGGCTCAGACCGTCGTCATGACGACGGGTTCAGGTTCAAGCCGTTGTCATGACGACAGGTTCAGGTTCAGACCTGCAGAGAACAACTCA
Organism: Karalla daura; assembly: GCA_029224185.1. Taxonomy (NCBI): domain Eukaryota; kingdom Metazoa; phylum Chordata; class Actinopteri; order Chaetodontiformes; family Leiognathidae; genus Karalla; species Karalla daura. The sequence continues at coordinate 429,283 of CM055202.1, read as the reverse complement.
GCCAGGACACACACCGCTGCAGGCTGAGACAGGCCCCCCCTCCAGACACACACACACACACACACACACACACACACACACACACACACACACACTAGGTGTGTTACTGACAGAGGAACAGTGTGTTCTTAAGTGCTGCAGTCTCGATAAGAATAGGTCAGGGATCCTTCCCTGATGAGTGGTTATTGATCACTGATCGATCTCTATAATTGTTGATGCTACTATTTAGTTACCATTTAGTACGGACTTAACTTCCTCTATTGCTTGGTCCATGTTACCACTGTGTTGACTGAAATTCCCTTGTTGGACTATTCTGTTCTATCTGTGTGTGGGGGCGTTTGAACCTGAGACCTGTGGTCCAGACCAGGACCAGGTCCAGGTCCAGGTCGAGGACCCCAGGGGTGGGGTCAGAGGGCTGTGCCCAGCAGGAATCCTGACGGCAGGTCTGGATCTGAGATTAACCGTAATCTTCCTGCAGCATCCAGACACAGACACTGTGGGGGGATGGGGGGTCCAACCAGCTCTGTGCTGCAGTAGCCTATCAGGTAACTGATCAATGGACTGATCACTGACAACCAGAGGATGGAGGAGGGCATAGACCCAGATCAAGAAATTACAGGAAATATTGATTATTGGATCAGCAGCATGGTGAATTAGTAGCACGGTGAGTTAGCAGCACAATGAGTTAGCAGCACAGTGAGTTAGTAGCATGGTGAATTAGCAGCAGAGGTGAGTTAGTAGCACGGTGAGTTAGCAGCACAATGAGTTAGCAGCAGAGGAGAGTTAGCAGCACAGTGAGTTAGCAGCAGGGGTGAGTTAGCAGCAGAGGTGAGTTAGTAGCACGGTGAGTTAGCAGCACAGTGAGTTAGCAGCAGGGGTGAGTTAGCAGCAGAGGTGAGTTAGTAGCACGGTGAGTTAGCAGTACAGTGAGTTAGCAGCAGAGGAGAGTTAGCAGCAGAGGAGAGTTAGCAGCACAGTGAGTTAGCAGCAGAGGAGAGTTAGCAGCACAGTGAGTTAGCAGCAGGGGTGAGTTAGCAGCAGAGGAGAGTTAGCAGCACAGTGAGTTAGCAGCAGAGGAGAGTTAGCAGCACAGTGAGTTAGCAGCAGGGGTGAGTTAGCAGCAGAGGTGAGTTAGCAGCACAGTGAGTTAGCAGCAGAGGAGAGTTAGCAGCACAGTGAGTTAGCAGCAGGGGTGAGTTAGCAGCAGAGGAGGGCACAGGTGAGGTCTGGGGGGTAGACAGGTGGGGGTAAAGATCAGTCAGTACAGGAGCTGATCACGGTCCTACGCAGAACCAGAGCTGGTCCAGAGCCAGGCCACAGACTTAGCTTACAGAACAAACGCGCGCGCGCACAAGCACGCACGCACACACACACAAGCACACACACACACACACACACATACACACAGCCGTGTAACTTTAACATATAAATTAGATCGCAGCTGATCGGAGACAAACTCTAAAAACTACATTTTAACTGTTGACAACAATTAAGACTACACATAAAACAACATCAAAACAACTCTAACACCTACAATAGCAACTCTAAACAACTAAACAAAGAACTAAAACATCTACAAAAACAAGCAAAATAACTAACAAACAAGCAGAAGCCGCTACAAACAACTTAAAGCAGTTGTCCATTGCTGAAATCGACTCTCAACAGGTTTGAACTGAACAGCCAGCCAGAAAACAGACCCGGAAAGAGAACTGTGGAACTAAGTTCCAGGAAGTGTGGGTAGGTTCCTGGCCCCCAGGTCCTGGGAGGACTACTGGACTCGGCCGGGTTCGGTTCTGTTTCGGTTCAGGTTCTCTTATTTCCTGGTTAGGTTCGGTTTGGTTCTGGTTCTGTTCTGATGAAGTTCGGAAATGAAGGGAAAACTTCTTCACGAACTGAGGCGAGTGTGTTTGTCCCCGACACAGGAAGTCAGAGACAGACTTGGGGAACCCACAGAAAAACCTGGAAGACCTTGAGTTCGTCCTGAAGAAAAATCTAGAGAACCTGGAGAAAACCCTGGAGGACCAGGGGTACCAGGAAGCGGAACTCGGGAGCCATCTTAACTCACTGTTTGCTCCGGGACCAGCGCCTCCTCGTCCTCCTCTTGCTCCTCCCGCTCCTCCTTTGGCTCTTTGCTGGGCTCCTTGTGTCCCAGGGCGGAGTGGAAGGAAACCTTGACCATCCTGAAGAGAGAGTTCAGACAGCCACAGACTCAGAACACACTGTACACACCGCCTGCTGCTCTGCTCCGGGTCCGGGTCCAGGCTAGGCTCAGAGTTTACTCCCGGTCAAGTTGCACTTCACACACCGGAACCACATCCAGCTGGACCCTCCACAATAAGAGCACTGGCCCGCACCTGCAACACGCAGTTACGTGAAGCGGTTGCTTCAGCAGCAATTTTCACGTTTTAACAGTAACCTTTTTCAGGTTCTAACGTGAAATCATCGTTATCTTTGTATAAAGTTTTATTTATATAGTCACTTTATTTCAAGTACACAACCTACCTCAGTTGTGTACCCACAATTTATAACACTGATATGACAGTGGGAGTGGCCTACAGCGGGGCAGGACCTTGTCTCTATCTTGTCTAAATCTTCGACCTGCCTCCTTGACCCGATTCCGACCAAGTTGTTAAAGGAAGTGCTGCCTTTAATCGCCACCTCCTTACTTGACCTCATCAACATGTCCATAACAACAGGTTACGTTCCTCTTACGTTCAAAGTCGGAATAATCAAACCCCTCCTCAAGAAACCATCCCTTGATCCAGGAACTTTAGCAAATTACAGACCGATCTCTAACCTCATCTTCATCTCAAAAATCATTGAGAAGATCATTGCCAACCAGCTCTGTGAACACCTCAATAACAATAGTTTATTTGAATCCTTCCAGTCTGGTTTTAGAATAAATCATAGCACTGAGACTGCACTGGTTAAAGTCACTAATGACCTCTTCATGGCGTCTGACCAGGGTCTCATTTCAGTGCTTGTCTTGTTAGATCTCAGTGCTGCTTTTGATACGGTCGACCACCAGATCTTACTAAGGAGACTGGAATATCAACTCGGAATTAGAGGCACTGCTTTAGACTGGTTCCGGTCCTATCTTTCAGACCGATATCAGTTTGTTTGTGTTAACGATAACCAATCGCCACGTACTAAAGTCAGCCACGGGGTTCCGCAAGGATCTGTGCTTGGTCCAGTTCTTTTCTCTGTATATATGCTCCCTCTAGGTGATATCATCAGGAGTCACTCTATAGATTTCCACTGTTATGCTGACGACACTCAGTTATATCTATCTATCAAGCCGGGCGAGCTCAACCGTCTACAGCAGCTTCAGTCCTGCCTTGATGATGTGAAGGCCTGGATGACTAATAATTTCCTCCTTCTGAACTCTGAAAAAACAGAGTTGCTGCTCATAGGTCCTAAACACCTACGTGATTCAATATCTGATGCCATAGCATTACAAGGTAGTTTTGCGACTTCTTCTGCCACCACTGTTAAGAACCTAGGTGTTAGTTTTGATCCAGACCTGTCTTTTAGCTCCCACATAAAATCGATCTCACGGACTGCCTACTTCCACCTCCGCAATATTTCAAAAATAAGACACCTCCTCCCTCTCCATTCAGCAGAACAGCTGGTCCATGCCTTTGTTACCTCCAGGCTGGACTACTGCAACTCTCTACTGGCTGGAAGCTCCAATAGGTCGCTGAGAACTCTGCAGCTCATTCAGAACGCGGCAGCTCGTGTCCTGACTAAAACTAGAAAGAGAGATCACATCTCTCCTGTTCTGGCCTCATTACACTGGCTTCCTGTACCTTTCAGGATCCAGTTCAAAATCCTCCTCCTTGTCTATAAAGGTCTTCATGGTCTGGCACCCTCTTATATCTCAGACCTGATAAAACCCTATTGCCCCACTAGGAGACTTCGTTCTCTGAATACAGGCCTACTTGTGGTTCCAAGAGTCTCTAAGTCTAGATGGGGAGCCAGAGCCTTCAGCTACCAAGGCCCTCTGTTATGGAACCATCTACCAGTTTCAGTCCGGGAGGCAGACACCCTCTCTACCTTTAAGAGTAGGTTAAAAACCCTCCTTTTTGACAGAGCCTACAGATAAATCCAAGATAAGCTGCTATAGGTTGAGTCTGCTGGGGGTCCCCGGCACATTGAGCTCTATCTTCTCTGGCTTCTCTGTGGGTGTGAATCAGGTTCACGTTCCCTCTAGCTTCTCTCTTTCCTCTTGGCCTCTCCCCGTCTGTTTTCCATCTCCTCCTCTTCCTCCCTCTCCTGCCCCTCTCCTTTGTTATCTTTCAATTTATTTTTATTCTTATTTTATTTTTATTTTCATTTTATTTTTATTTTCATTTTTATTTTTTGTTTATATATATATATATTTTTTTGTTTAATTAATTAATTAATTTATTTATTCTTATTTTAATTTTTATTAATATTTTATTTTTTAATTCTTAATTTTCTGTTTATTCTTATTTTACTTTTTCATTTTTCATTTTATTTTTATTATTTTTATTTTCCCTCCCGACTTCCATCAACACTGAGCTGGATCCAGGACCACCTCTACCCGGCTCATCTCACCGCGGTTCCTCCTGCCTGCTACTACTTCAATTCATTAATTTATATCCTGAACTGTTAGCCATCAATAATGTTTTGTTTGTGCCCGCCTGTCCGTCCTGGGTGAGGATCCCCTCCTCTGTCTCTCACCCTGAGGTTTCTCCCCTTTTTTCCCTCTCAGGGTTTTTCTTGGGAGTTGTTCCTCAGCCTTTGCGAGGGTCTAAGGACAGGGGGTTTTTTCACTATGTACACATTGTTGCTCTGCTTGTAAAGTGCTCTGAGATAACAGCTGTTATGATATGGCACTTAAAACAAATAAAAGTTGGTTGAAGTTGAAGTTGATGTTCATGGACAGGATCTGGAGGAGCAGCTGTGGTGAGGAGGAGCTTTACAGAGGATCATCTCTGCTCTTTGCAGACGATGTGGTCCTGATGGCACTATCAGCCTTAGATCTACAATCTTCACTGGAGGTTCACAACTGAGTGAAGCAGTAGGGATGAGGATCAGCTCCACTAAACCTGAGGCCTGGTTCTCGGGAGGAAAACCATGCAGGTGGAATGAGTCCTTGCTTCAAGCAAAGCAGTTCCAGTTTCTGGGGTCTAGTTTCGTGCGGAACAACCATGGACTGTGTATAATAGATGGACATGGTCCTCCAGTGTGAAAAATGAAACCAACACGGAGGTGACTTTATTTGCAATAGCAACAAAATCCTCTTGGGCTGGCTTCAAAAAACACTCTTATCCAAATATGATTTCTGCTGGCTCCAAAGTCAATATGGCAGCACTGTGCAAAACTCCTGCCTTCATGAACAGATCTACACAACCTGATGGAGGATGTCATGGAGGATTGGGGCTTGAAAACAACAGGGCGTGAGAGGGACCAGAGGATGGTTGACTGACTGTCCTACCTACTGACCTATCTAGGTAGGTAGTTGTCATGTGTCAAAATGCTTCTATTGTGAAGTTTATCATCCAGCTTCCTGCAGCTTGACAGCACCTTGACCGCAGTTGCTGGAGAGGATGTCAACACAAGCCAGGCGACAACAGGGTGTCACCCCTCCCCCATCACAGACACAGGGCGCACTACAGAAACCAAAAGTAACACACTGCTGACGGACAGCAACATACAGAAAACACTGTGACAAATAGAGGAACACAATTGTGGCAGCAAGGAAAGCTGTTGCAAGTATAGTTGACTTGTTTGGAAGTTTTGAACTTTAACAACTTGATGCAACTCCACCATCAGGACTATTGTTTTTGTACCTGAGGCAATTTGGCATGGGACTGCCAAACTCCCCCCAAAGTTTGGTAATTTTCCCATGCATGTTAAGTAGGAATTCCTCGGAATAAAAACAAGAAGAAGGAGAAGAAGATGTAGGAAAACAATATGATCCTGGCAGCTTCTATTCTATTCTGTATACCATCCAGAGTACAGTTGTATAAACAGAGCAACAGATGAACTGGATGCTCTACCTGCCCTATCTATCTACGTGCCCTTCACCTGGGCCGCAGCAGAAGACTGTTGAGGCGGAAGTGACGTACCACCAGACAGCGCCCCGTCACTTCCGGATATAGGCAGCAGTGACGTCAATCCAGGATGGCGGCGGCAGAGAAAAGCACTAAGCAGCGGCTGCTGTCCGCCCTGGACGACCTGGAGGTGCTGGCCCGGTGAGAGACATTCCCGTACTCCGTACCCCGGTCCGCCCCGGTCCCCCCCTGGAGGGCTTGGACCCCCCGGACCCTCTGCGAGGAGGCAAGCAGCTGATGTAGCTAATGTGCTAAAGTTAGCTTATCTCTCTTTGTGTGTGTGTCTTCAGGGAGCTGATCGAGATGTTGGCTCTGTCCCGGAGTCAGAAGCTGCCACAGCCTGGAGAGGACACCCAGGTATACACACGCGCACACGCGCGCACGCGCACGCGCGCACACACACACACACACACACACACACACACACACACACACACACACACACACACACACACACACACACACACACACACACACACACACACACACACACACACACACACACACACAGGTCTGACAGCAATAAACCGTATACGGTGCAATTGCTCTCCATCTGCTCCCCATCTCTCTGTGCAGGTGGTGGAGCTGCTGGTCCAGAGGGACCGAGAGCTGCAGCAGTTGATGGAGGTGGCCCAGCAGCAGGGGAAGGTCCACCAGGAGATGCAGCAGCTGGAGAAGGAGGTGGAGAAGAGGGACTCAGACATCCAGCAGCTTCAGAAGCAGCTCAAGGAAGCCGAGCACCTGCTGGTAGGTGGGATGGTGGAGGGGCAGATCAGAGTTCTCAGTGTGTCTGCAGCTGTAGGGGTGAAGTCTACGTGTGCTCTAACCTTTGGCTTGTCCCACCTCCAGGCAACCGCTGTCTACCAGGCAAAGGAGAAACTCAAATCTATCGATAAAGCCAGGAAAGGTGAGCAGCCTCACTTCTTAACACCTGCTTAGCTCTGCTGAGGCTATGTCTGACTCTGTGTGTGTGTGTGCGCGCAGGAAGCATCTCCTCAGAGGAAATCATCAAGTATGCTCACAGGATCAGTGCCAGCAATGCCGTGTGTGCTCCTCTCAACTGGGTTCCAGGTACGACCCCCCCCCCTGGTCTCACCTACCACATCACCTGTCAGTAGCTCAGTGCTGCAGCTCTACGTCCACTCTGATTGGTTGATTGGTTGTCAGGTGTGTGTTGCTCGTCCTTCAGGCTGTGGTGTAAGGTGTCCTGCTAAACAGGTGTGTTGTTGTTGTCAGGTGACCCACGCAGACCATACCCCACAGACCTGGAGATGCGCAGCGGCATGCTGGGTCACATGGCCAACCTGCCGACCAATGGGGTGAATGGACACCTGCCAGGTGATGCTCTGGCTGCAGGGCGGCTGCCAGGTAAGACCTCATACACACACACACACACACACGCACGCACGCACACACACACACACCTCTCACACTGTGTGCTCTCCCCCAGACGTGCTGACACCTCACTACCCCTGGCAGTCGACGGACGTTGCCGTGGGGATGCTTCCTCCCCACCACAGCAACGACTTTGGCCTGGAACCGCCAGGACACAACAAGGAGAACGAGGACGACGTGGAGGCCATGTCCACAGACTCCTCCAGCAGCAGCAGTGACTCTGACTGAGTGTGTGTGTGTGTGTGTGTGTGTGTGTGTGCGCGTGTGTGTGTGTGTGTGTGTGTGTGTGTGTGTGATTTACCATCACTATGTCAACAGAGACCTTCAGTGACTGTGTGTGTGAGAGATATCTTAGTTTGATAAAACAGTGTTGACAAAATGTACCTCTGTGTCCATAAGCTTGTACATATTGAACCCTGTAAATAAATACTTTGAGAACAGACTGTGTGTGATGGTCACTGAAGCAGCTGGATGCTATTGAAGAGGAGGATTAAAGATATTTAAGATGTCTTCATGCTGCCTTCCCTGACCCTCTGTAAACCAGAGGCTCCAAGGTCACAAACCTTCCAACACAACTGGTGTGTGTGGAACTGTCAGTGTCATGGTTTAGCTGTCAATGTTAGTAATCAGTGACAGTACCAACTGTTCTGTCTGTGGATCAAACTTCTGTTTGTTCTTGTGTTCTATTGTTGTCCTCCAGAGAGACTAGTTCTGACCTAAACTCCATCATTCAGCTCGATGCTCCTCCAGCTCTGGCTTCCTCCCAAGTTATTCCTCCCATTGTCTTCCATTGATCCTTGACCAAACCCAATCCCAGTCCAGACTGGTTCCTTTGTGATACCTAGATGGTGGAACTAACTGCCAACACCATAAGAATGTAACATTCCTCTCTATCTTCCAGAATTTCTTATGACGCTCTTCTTCCTCCTGTCCTTTCCTTCTGTTGTTCTACAACTCACTAATGCTGTGCCTCTATGGATAAAAGCGTCTCTACATGAGTCAATGGAATGTAAATGTTCCTGCTCCGCTGCGCTGATTGCTGGATTTCCCGCAGGTCCGTGAACGCGTCGCGCCGACCTGGGTGACTCTGCGCGTGCGCGGCGCGGCCTGAGTAGAAGGAAATATGGCGGCGTCCCTGTTGAGCGGCTGCCTAGCTGCGGGCCTCAGGTCTCCAGGAGCCCGGGGCCCTCTCCGCTCGGCTGCCAAGGTGAGTGGGGGCCCGTCCTGGGGCCAGGGGTCCCGGCAACCACGCTTACGGGGGGTGGGCGAGCTGCGACCTGCGCCGCGGCCTCTCTGAGGCGGAGACCTGGGGCGTCACTTTGACTTTAGCAGCGGGCTAACGCGTTAGCTACGGAGGGACCGTGACCCGGGAAGCCGTGGAGTTGCTGTCCGGCCTGGGGAATATCCTGCCCGGCCTAAGCTGGGCCCACATTGCGTTGACCGGCCCAGAGCTCGCTAAACTCCCCCCGCCCCGGTCCTGCGCCTCCGGTACCGGGAGGTCCAGAGATATGATAGGAATAGTGGCAATAATAACGGACTGTAGCTGTTAGACAGTCGGACTCGGCCGGTTCTGGTCTATAGTGAGGGTCTGAGCCTCTTGGTCTGGACGACCAGTGGATAGGGTCGGAGTCGGAGTCACACCTGTTAAAAGTCATCAGGCCGTACATCTGAGCCCAGGTGTGTGTCTCCTGGGTTCTGGTGAGACACTGACTGGACTGAACATGGATCATGAAGATGTTTCGCTCTGACGAAGCTGGCAGTGGTGTGTGTGTGTGTGTGTGTGTGTGTGTGTGTGTGTGTGTGTGTGTGTGTGTGTGTGTGTGTGTGTGTGTTTGTGTTTGTGTTTGTGTGTATTGGTTTCACATCCAGCTGCTCACAGCGGAGCAGCTGTGAATGTGCTGTAGTTGAAGATCAGTGCTTTGGATCCTGAGCAGGTCAGGGCTTCAGTCTAAGGAACCGGTGCTGCTGAGAGCAGAGCGTTCCCTTCAGACACAAACTCAAATGTTTTCTTCAAGATCAGCTTGTCTGATTGGTGATTACAGTGATCATTTATTGATCCTTTGTGAATGAATCGATCAGATGTTTTACAGTTTGTCTGTTCCGAAGGTTCTGCTGCTGGTTCTTCCCCCACAGTGTTACTGACCCCTCTCCCTGCCCCCCCACAGGTTCTGGGTGGTTCTGCGTCCCTGCTGGGGGGCCATCCGTCCCAGCAGCAGCAGAGGAGCCTGTCGCTGCATGAGTACCTGAGCATTGGGCTGCTGAAGGAGGCGGGCATATCCGTCCCGGCTGGCCTGGTGGCCAGCTCCTCCGACGAGGCATACGCTGTGGCCAAGCAGATAGGTGAGCAGCCTGTCCAGCCCATCAGACCACTCTACCTGTCAGACCACGCTGCCTGCTACCTGTCACACCCTGCTGCACCCACAGTCCTCTGCCATTCTGTCATTCTGACTGAACAGCTTCCTCTGTGTGAACAGAATACACACACACACACACCTGTTGATCCTTGTGGACACACACACCTACAACTGGACACCCATGGCAAAGTGTGTTTCTGTAGTCGAGTCTGTAAGGTCCTACATGCAGGGCACTGAGTGTGTGTGTGTGTGAGTGAGGGTCACCAACTCTGAGGCAGCTTCAAACAGCTGCAGCTAAACTTAGATCTTGGCTCCAGTGTCGAGTGGCAGCACACACACCCTCACAATGTTGTGCGTGCGTGTGTGCGTCAGGCTCTAAGGACCTGGTGGTGAAGGCCCAGGTGCTGGCAGGGGGCCGGGGGAAAGGGACGTTTGAGGGCGGTCTGAAGGGCGGCGTGAGGATCGTCTACTCGTGAGTAACCCACCAATCAGGGACAGGCAGCATGCAGGTCATGTGACCTGCATGCTCAGCAACAGTCACAGGAAGTCTCAGATGCTCTTCCCCCTCCCCACTTCACCCTCCAGGCCAGAGGAGGCCCGGGACATTTCCTCGCAGATGATTGGTCGGAAGCTGTACACCAAGCAGACTGGGGAGGCAGGACGCATCTGCAACCAGGTGTTCATCTGTGAGCGCAGGTACCCCCGCAGGGAGTACTATTTCGCTATCACCATGGAAAGATCCTTCCAGGTGAGGCACACGCGCACGCACACACACTCACACACACACTCACTCACTCACTCACTCACTCACTCTACGAGTAAGAATGTCACTGGCAGGTTGTGCTGAATGAAACCAGCAGGTGGCAGCAAAAAGTTGCAGCTACTGCTGTTGGTTATGATTATAATGGTGATGCCCCCCCCTCCACACACACACACACACACACACACACACACACACACACACACACACACACACCTAGGGTCCTGTGCTGATTGGCAGCTCGCAGGGCGGCGTGAACATCGAAGACGTGGCAGCAGAAAATCCAGACGCCATTGTTAAGGAGCCAATTGACATTGTGGAGGGAATCAAGATGGAGCAGGCTATTAGGGTACGACAAGGACTGTGTGTGTGTGTGTGTGTGTGTGTGTGTGTGTGTGTGTGTGTGTGTGTGTGTGTGTGTGTGACAGTGACAGTGACAGTGGCACAGTTGGTTCTGTTTCCACTCTTCCACCTCAGATGGTGTGGAGCCCTACAGGTTTTGCTTGACAGGTGTGTGTGTGCGTGTGTGTGTAGGTGGCTCAGAAGATGGGCTTCCCTCCAGCACTGGTGAACGAGGCCGCTGAGAACATGATCAAACTGTACAACCTGTTCATCAAGTATGATGCCTCCATGGTGGAGATCAACCCCATGGTGGAGGACTCGTCTGGCATTGGTACACATTCACACACACATTCACATTAACACTAGGAGTGGACCCCTGTCCTCTGATCCCTGACTTCTGTCCTGTTGAGCTGAGTTGTGCTCTGACCTGTCCTCTGTATTTTGACCCGTGACCCCTGTCCTCAGTGATGTGCATGGACGCTAAGATCAACTTTGACTCCAACGCTCAGTACCGGCAGGAGAAGGTGTTTGAGCTGCAGGACTGGACCCAGGAGGACCCCCGGGACCGCCAGGCGGCCCGGGCAGACCTCAACTACATCGGCCTGGACGGGACCATTGGCTGCCTGGGTCAGTGGCCAAGCAGCGTGCAGCCTGAGGCTGAACCTGCCTTATACCAGGGGAGAGGGTGAGAGGGAACAGGGAGAAGGAACAGCCTCAGGGAGGGGGAATAGCCTTAGAGGGAGGCTGTTCTGTGTATTTGTCTGTATCCTATGTGCGCGGCTCCTATAAGACGCGCACATAGGATACAGACAAATACACAGAAATACAAATTTTGCGCATCATATTGAAAAACAGGGACATTCAGTGTGCTGGGACAGTTCGTGAAAATCCGAGACAATCAGGGAAAACCAGGACAGGTGGCAACACTAGCCGCCGAAATACTAGGATCAGAGTTGTTTACACCTCGTTCTTTGTATACTGCGGGGGCAGGACAGGCCTGTGTGTAGATTTGTACTGCCCCGTGTGGTGGCCAAGAACATTACAGAGCTCGGAAGAACGGTCGCAGAAGTGTGGAGGAAGCAGGGCGAGCCGCATGGTCGCGGAAGCTTGTGCGGGCCTTTGGGGAACAGCCTCAGGGAGGAGCAACAGCCTCTGGGAACAGCCTGCAACTTTGCTCCTGTTTTGTAGTGAATGGTGCTGGCCTCGCCATGGCGACCATGGACATCATCAAGCTGCATGGAGGCACACCCGCCAACTTTCTGGATGTGGGGGGCGGAGCCACAGCTCATCAGGTGACAGAGGCATTCAAGCTCATCACATCTGACAGGAAGGTGAGGAACGGGGGGGCGGGGGGGGGGTCACATGTCCAGACATACATCGATGACACTGGTGACGTGTTATAACCCATTGTCATGGAGATATGTGTGTTCTGACCTGTTGTCATGGTGACAGGTCCAGGCCATCTTGGTCAACATCTTCGGGGGCATCATGAGGTGTGACGTTATCGCTCAGGGAATCATCATGGCTGTGAGGGACCTCGACCTGAAGATCCCCATAGTAGTGAGGCTACAAGGTACACGCACGCACATACACACACACACACACACACACAGCCTATTGGCAGGCTCCTACACTGAGTCTTTTTTTTCAGGAACAAGAGTGGATGACGCCAAAGCTCTGATCGCTGCCAGTCCTTTGAAGATCTTGGCCTGTGACGACCTGGATGAGGCTGCCAAAATGGTACACACACACACACACACACACACACACACACACACACACACACACATACACATACTCTATTTCGTATATCCTCTTAACTGGAGGCTGTGTTGTCACCTGGTGTGTGTGTGTCTCCTCCAGGTTGTTAAGCTTTCTGAAATTGTGTCTCTGGCTAAAGAAGCTCAAGTGGACATCACCTTCCAGCTGCCCATCTAACCCGCCACACACACACACACACACACACACACACACACACACACACACACACACACACACACACACACACACACACACACACACACACACACACACACACAGCTGCCCCCCAGTCCTGTGTGTTGTGGTACAAGTGTCCAGCAGACACTCCTCCTGTCCTGTTCCTCCTCCACTGTAGTCGATACGCACATCCCTCCTCCTCCTCCTCCTCCTCCTCCTCCTCCTCCTCCTGTGTCCAGCTGCTCGGGGCCATCTGTTACCCCAGTGCATCCTGGGAATCCCAGTCAGCTGCTGCAGGGTCAGAGGTCACCCTGGTTCACAGCTCAGCCTGGTTAGACACTGGACTCTATACACCCTGCATATTTATTACTGCTGCTGTTCTGAGACACACACAGACACACACACGCACACACACACACACACTCCTGTTTCTCCATGAGCTGCTGATACCGTTGAGCTTGACAGGAGTAAAATGATTGTCATTTATGTCTCCTCCTCCTCCTCCTCCTCCAGCCATTATAGTGAGGTGTATGTCATGTGTTTTATCTTGTAAATAAACTGATGATCTCACTGTAAAATAATTCAGAAACAAACATTAAATGCAGAGAACAGCAGCAACGTGTGCTTCCTTCTTGTCTGTGGGGCTCATCTCTAAATCATCCATCCATGTCCAGCTTCTTCTTCCTGAGGTCACAGGAAGTGAAGCTGCTGGGCCTTCAGGGTCTTAATGCGGGGGTTAACATGCATTGATATATTATATAATTGCTTTTATTCATATCTTTATTTTGCTCCATGGTGAAGAAAAGACTCACAGCCTGAACTCAGCAGCCAATGGCAGAGCAGTATAGCCTCTCCCTGCAGCTCATTGGTCGAACCACACTCGGCTGGATGCTGCCTCTCCTGACCAAAGGGAGCCCTCCCTGTCACCTGACAGCTCAGAGCAGGTGATTGAACCTGCCAGTCAATCAATCTTCTGATCAATCAACCTGATGATTTTTTTTATCAGGTGTTGGACTAAAGGCCCCAGAATGCTTCCGTGAAAATGGTGCAGATGTACGTCCACACCGTGTGTCTGCGCCAACAGCGCATTGGTCCTGCATGCACCCTCCTGAACTCACCACACCAGTGGGAGTCTCCACACCAGTAGGTGGAGTCTCCACACCAGTAGGTGGAGTCACCACACCAGTAGGTGGAGTCACCACACCAGTAGGTGGAGTCTCCACACCAGTAGGTGGAGTCACCACACCAGTAGGTGGAGTCTCCACACCAGTAGGAGGAGTCTCCACACCAGTAGGAGGAGTCTCCACATCAGTAGGTGGAGTCTCCACACCAGTAGGAGTCTCCACACCAGTAGGAGTCTCCACACCAGTAGGTGGAGTCTCCACACCAGTAGGAGTCTCCACACCAGTAGGTGGAGTCTCCACACCAGTAGGAGGAGTCTCCACACCAGTAGGAGTCTCCACATCAGTAGGTGGAGTCACCACACCAGTAGGAGGAGTCTCCACACCAGTAGGAGGAGTCTCCACACCAGGAGTCTCCACACCAGAAGGAGTCACCACACCAGTAGGTGGAGTCTCCACACCAGTAGGAGTCACCACACCAGTAGGAGGAGTCTCTACACCAGTAGGTGGAGTCACCACACCAGTAGGTGGAGTCACCACACCAGTGGGAGGAGTCACCACACCAGTGGGAGGAGTCACCACACCAGTGGGAGGAGTCACCACACCAGTAGGAGGAGTCTCCACACCAGTAGGAGGAGTCTCCACACCAGTAGGAGGAGTCACCACACCAGTAGGTGGAGTCTCCACACCAGTAGAAGGAGTCTCCACACCAGTAGGAGTCTCCACACCAGTAGGAGTCACCACACTAGTAGGAGGAGTCTCCACACCAGTAGGAGGAGTCTCCACACCAGTAGGAGGAGTCACCACATCAGTAGGAGGAGTCTCCACATCAGTAGGAGGAGTCTCCACACCAGTAGGAGGAGTCACCACATCAGTAGGAGGAGTCACCACACCAGTAGGAGTCTCCACACCAGTAGGAGGAGTCTCCACACCAGTAGGAGGAGTCACCCATCTTTTATATACAGTCTATGGTGTGGTCCTGCGACTCGCACACGGAGAGAGAGAGTAGCTTTGGACCCAGTAGCTCCCCGTCCCAAATAATCAATTAATAATCAAAAATAGTCACCATAAATAAATATGGATCATTTATTATATATGATTGTCAGCCTGTAAGACGATCTCTTCTTTGTCTGCTAGCGCCCCCTGTGGTTGGGCAGAACATTACAGAGGTGGAGCAGAACCATGCTGGAGGCTCAGATGCTGGCGTGGAAGCATACTGGGGACTTAAAGATGAACTGCAGCTCAGTGACCAGTGGGGGGCGCTTTAAGCTACTCTATTTAGAGCTGGAATGTGTGTGTATGTGTGTGTGTGGCAACTTATTTTAAACTGAAGTCATTTGGAGCAGAGTTAAAGTTAGCTCTGGTTCATTCATTCTCTCAGAAGATATTATAGCCTGAAGCTGCTCAGATAGGACCACACACACACACAGAGTACAGTGTCTGTTTCCTAGGATGTGACAGTTTCCAGGAGGTGGAGTCAGAGCTGCAGTGTGTGTGTGTGTGTGTGTGTGTGTGTGTGTGTGTGTGTGTGTGTGTGTACTACTTTACAGAGCTCACACAGATGGTCAGAGATAAAATCTTCAGAGACAAACTGGACAGAACTCGCTGTGGGCGACTCAGATTAGACAATAGAGGCTCGTTACTGAGCTGCTCCACATTTACTGAGCAGGAGTCAGTGATGTAACACACACACACACACACACACACACACACACACACACAGTCAGAGGAAGCGCTGCAGATGAAGCAGAATAACTGCATTAAGAGAATGTTGTTGCGGGTGAACACGACATTATGTCACTGTATTCTCAAATTCTGTTACTTCTGCTCAAGTTTCATGCTTCCATCAATATTTGTTCACAGAAGTAGGTGTGTGTGTGTGTGTTTCTGGGCGGGGGGGGGGGGGGGGGGGGGATTCCTTCCTACTTCCTAGAACTTTCAGGATCTTCATCAGCCTTCCTGCAGAAACTGCTCTGCCTCCCTGCAGGTCACATCGCCAGCTGATCTGTCCAGAGTTTGAAGGTTAGGCTGTAGATAAACTGCAGATAAACCACAACTTAACTGTAGATGAACTGAAATTAAACAGATAAACTGAAACTAAACTGGAGCCAGCACCTCCTCGTCCTCCTGGCTCAGTGTGCTGCTCCACCACAGGGGGCGCTGCTCTCCCTGCTGCAGCCTCATGCAGAGGTTTGATGGAGATCCTCAGTGAGAGTAGCTGGTTGTTTATTTATGACTGTTTATATGTAAACAGTTCCACAACATCAGGATGTTTTAACCTTCGGTCACAGCTGGTTCACTAACAGACAGAACACGCTGTTTCATTCCACTGGGACCTCTGAGGACTAGCTGCTCAAATGTTAGTCACAGAAATAATAAAAAGAACATTCCATATTAATATTATCATTAGTAGTAGTGACAGAAGTAGTAGTAGTATCATTATTATTAGTTCCACAGTGGAACTGATGATCCTCAGGTTCTCAGTCTGTCCATCACTGAACGTTCTATGAGGACTGAACGTAGAAATTCAATTACAAAACATTTTATCTAATTTTCTCACATTTAACTCATTTTGTCAAATTAATGTAAACACTCTCATTTCAGAACAAAGGCGGACAATACAAAACGTTTTCCTACATTAATTTCATCCTGAGATGAAAACTAATCTCAATCTTATAGGAATAAGCAACAAATGTCACTATGTTACTGTCCTCGACATCTAAGATTTTGGACGTAGCACATGTCTCTTAACGTCCCTGTCACGTCATGCTCCCAGTGCAGAGGATGAGGGCAGCTGATGAAGTCCCTTCTCAGGCTCCAGGGAGCAGAATTCCACACACCATCTCCATGCACATGCTCATTGGTCAGATCTGGTTCGTGCTAGGTGACCAGCCAGGGATGCTGGCTGCTGATTGGTCAGAGATGGGAGTCGCGCCCACCTGCGCCCGACACGGCTCACACACAGCTCTCGTGACTTCCAAGTGTTTTCCTGGTGTCTGTTTCCTGTCCCAGTGGAGCTCCGCCCCTCACCTGTCCACTGTGTGTGGTAGTGGCGTGGGGCAGGTGCAGGTGGGCGGAGCTGAGGGCGATGGGCGGGATGGTGTTGACCAGGATGAGCTGCAGCGGTTTCCTGTCGGGCCGGTAGCGGCAGCGCAGGAAGCGCAGGAAGGCGGCGCGGTAGGTCCGGTTGAAGAGCGTGTAGACCAGCGGGTTGACGGCGGAGGACAGGTACCCCACCCACACAAACACGTTGAGCAGCCGCCCCAGCAGCGCCGCGTCACAGGCCGCCGGGCTGCACGCCACCGCTAGCACGTTGGTGATGAAGAACGGACACCACATGACCACGAAGAGCAGGAAGACCATGCCCAGCACCTGAGACGCCTTCTGCTCGTTGCTGAGGGAATGGACGGAGTGGCGCCCGAACACAGCGCTGGACACGCTGTCCCGCCCACTCCTGGCCCCGCCCCCGGCGCCACTGGCCGCCCGTTGGGCCCCGGGCGGCGGCAGGAAGCTGAGCGTGAACGTGGCACTCCACTTGGGGCGAGGGACGAGCTGCTGGACACACAGCGACGCTTCACTCTGCAGCGTCCTGACAGACAGGAAGTAGGTTACCACCATGATGGTCAGCGGCAGGAAGAACGCCACCAGGGAACCAATCAGAACAAAGCTGCCGTCCGTCAACACGCACACCCCGTCCCGGAAAACCTTTGTGTGATCCTGGAGCCCAAGAACCGGGACTGGGATAGAGACCCCTGAAAGGGAAGGAAAAAGACAGGAAACGGACAAGAAACAAACAGGAAACAGGAAGAGAGGGTGTGAGACCCTGAGCATCATCTCTCAGAGAGAGAGACAGTTCCTCTGTCTCTTTTAAATTTTCCATTAAGTCTGCACACAAATTTTTCTGCCTGGATGTGTGTGTGTGTGTGTGTGTGTGTGTGTGTGTGTGTGTGTGTGTGTGTCCTGGTTAGGGTCTCTGCAGAGGTTCAGTGACATCATTTAGAGGTCGATAATGAGGAAGTGTCCTGGCTGCTTCCGTTTATCTTCCTCAGCACCAAATCACATTTTTGTCACACATTGGAAAGATTGGATAAAAAATAATTTTGCTCTGAAATGAACTTTGCAAACTCGTCACAGCAGACACACAGAGGTGGAGATAAGGCAGCGTCTCCTCATCTCCACAAGAGGGAGGAGGAGGAGGAGGAGGAGGAGGCTGACCGACAAATATGTTGCTGCGTGTCAGAAGCGGAAAGCCTCATCAACAACAGTTATTTTCTGGTCTTTGAGATAGAAGGCATCAACCAATCAAAAGACTGATGTGATGTCACATGACCTGCTGATAGTAAACAACAATCATCAGAGACAAACAACAGCTTTGATTCTGTGTGAGAGACTGCTAGTCTGTGTGTGTGTTAGGCTGGGGAGAGGGTTCATACACACACACAGGCTCGGTTACCACAGTGGAGTGACAGCGGGGGCAGTACCTGCAGAGATGGTCCAGACGGCCAGGATCTTGACCCGGGTCCTGGTGTGGCTCTGGCTCTGGCTCTGCTGGATGGGGTGACGGATGCCCACGTAGCGGTGCAGAGAGATGGCACACAGGTGCATGATGGATGCCGTGGAGAGCAGGACGTCCAGGGAGATCCAGACCGGACAGAGGGCAGAGGGCAGCGGCCAGCTGTAGTCTGGGGGGGGGGGGGGGGGGGGGGGTTGCCGGTGTTATTGCATGTGTGTATGTGTGTGTGTGTGTGTGTTAGCTGATTGCGTCACCCCGGTAACACTCACATCACCTTCATCGCCATGGTGACCAGAGGCAGCAACCATGAGTCACAGGTGAAATCATGTGACCTGAGTGCATGGAAATAGACTGCTGTGTGTGTGTGTGTGTGTGTGTGTGAGGGGGGAGGTTATTGCCTGTAAATGTGCTTTTTAATGCTATTTAATGTTTTACACAACACACACAGTAATAACACGCACACACACACAGTAATGATATAATACAGTGATAATATGCGGCCTCATTAGCACTGGTCAGTCTGAGAAGGGACCTGACTCCTCTTCTTTTCCTCCTCCTCTTCTCCTCCTCTCCTCCTCTCCGCGTCCTCTCTTCTCCTGCTCTACCTCATCTTTAACATGTGTTGCGTGATTCATTGTCTCCATGGAGACATGGTCCAGTCTAACCAGTCAATCAATACAGTGAATATATCTGGAGAGACAGAGAGAGACAGAGAGAAAGAAAGGTGTTCATCTGTTTACAGTTGACAGCCCTCACACAATGCTTGGACCATGTGAGTGACTGTCTTTGTTCTGTGAGTTTTCTAACCAGACGTCTTCTGCTTCCAGTACAACCACGCACGGCTGTGACTCTGCATAGTTCATAACTCTGTCCATCACTTCAGCCCCAAGGAGGAGCTAATGCTGTGGTCACAGCAGGTCAAGGAGCTCCAGCAGCTGCAACGTCTGAGGAGGTCAGCAGAGAAGATCAGCGAAGATCAGAGAGGAATCACAGGAAACCAACTCTGAGCTGGAGGCAAGACGTCTGAGCTGAAGCATGATCACCGTCCCCCAGCAGAGGAGACTGAAGAGACGGGACCATCTCAGACCATCCTCAGCCTCACAGG
Source organism: Karalla daura (assembly GCA_029224185.1). Lineage (NCBI taxonomy): Eukaryota > Metazoa > Chordata > Actinopteri > Chaetodontiformes > Leiognathidae > Karalla > Karalla daura. Next base: position 409,672 of record CM055202.1, on the reverse strand, counting down.
GAGGAGGAACCATGAAATACTGTGACTAAGACATGGGAAAGAGCTTGATGGGTTCAGGTTTATTTATTTGATCTGAGAAAAGATGAAGGAACCCTGAACCCTGATCTAACCCTGACCTCACTGATGACCTCACTGATGACCTCACTGATGACCTGACAGCCCTCATCCCACCAACATGTCACAGCACGTCACTGTGGCAACGACATGAGGAGGTGCCTATGTGTGTGTGTGGCAGTGACAGTGATTGTCTACTGTTATTAAATGTTAATCTTCTTCTTCAGGCCTGATTCATCTTTTATGATTACTCTTCTGATTGTAATGGAGTAAATGTGCTCACACAGACACACCTCTATATAACCATAACCTCTTCTGTATTCACATCATTGCTGGATGATGTGCTGGACAAAACATTTTTCCTTCAGGGTGAATAAAATACTACCTGGTCTGGTCTGGTCTGGTTTGGTCTGATCTGGTCTGGTCTGGTCTGGTCTGGTCTGGTCTGATCTGGTCTGATCTGATCTGATCTGGTCTGGTCTGGTCTGGTCTGGTCTGGTCTGGTCTGATCTGGTCTGATCTGATCTGATCTGGTCTGGTCTGGTCTGGTCTGGTCTGGTCTGGTCTGATCTGGTCTGATCTGATCTGATCTGATCTGGTCTGGTCTGGTCTGGTCTGGTCTGGTCTGATCTGGTCTGATCTGATCTGATCTGATCTGGTCTGGTCTGATCTGGTCTGATCTGATCTGATCTGGTCTGGTCTGATCTGGTCTGATCTGATCTGGTCTGGTCTGATCTGGTCTGATCTCTTCTAGTCTTGTTTAATTTGGTCTGGTCTGGTCTGGTCTGGTCTAGTTTGGTCTGGTCTATTTTATTCTAGTCTAGTCTGGTCTGATCTGATTCCTTACACACACATTGTCCTCACACTCACCCTTCATACACTGCAGCCGCCGTTGCCAGAGGGCGGGGCTTACCGTACAGTATGGTTACCATGGAAACGGGCATGACGAGGACACCAAGCAGCATGTCGGCCACAGCGAGCGACATCAGGAAGTAGTTGGTGGCGTTCTGCAGCTTCCTCTCCAGCGCCACCGCCAGGATGACCAGCACGTTGCCGCTGACGGTGACAGCCACAGCTGCCAGCACCAGTAGGGCCGCCCAGTTCTTCTCCCCCAGGACCCGGGACCCCCCCAACCCTGGGACCCCTGACCCTGCCACATCTGCCTCAGCGCCCGACCCATTCCCCCCTGGACACCGGGGCTGAGTGGCATTGGGGGACCTCACGGAGCCGGCCTCGAGGAGGCACTGGGACATGTTCCCAGCCCAGAGGTTCATGGTCTAGCTGCTGGTCTGGTCTCTACATAACGCTAGGTTAAAGAATGTTTCTGGTTCTCTCCATCAGGTCTTCCTGGTGGTGGCCAACTCCAGGGAGGCGGAGCCTGAGCTGTCTGTCATCTATCGCTGGAATCAGCGGCGGAGACGTTTCCTCCGTTACCAAACTCTAGAGACTCACTTTGCGGTAGACTGGGAGGCCTTCCACCTCCACAACCACACCTTCCTGGTGGTGGCCAATCACAGACAAGGTAGACACCTGCTGACGTACCTGTCCAAACAGGCTGCAGGTCCTCAGCTGCTCCAGCTAATACACACCAGATCCAGGTCCTCAGTTGGTCCAGACCAGGTCTAGGTTTTTCAGCTGGTCCAGCTGGTCTGGTTCAAACTGAGCTATGTGGTTATGTCTGAGGGCCTGGGACCAGTGTATGTCCACCTATAGTCACTGGTTTACAGGTGAGGTTCTCTAAAACCTTGCCCTTGGCCTCCTGCTGCTCCAAAACATAGTACTGGTCCTGATCTAAGGACCTTGATTCATGCCAATCTGGAGGACCCAGCTCCAGCGTCCTCCATCAGGACGAAGTCAACATATCAATGAACCTCAGAGTTCAGTTGTGGTTCTGGGTTGTCCTCCAGAAAAAGAACCAACTGTTTAATGGTTCTAGCAGAGAACCAACTTTCTGGGTTCTGAACCAGTTTGTTCTAGGTTGAACATGTTGATTGGTTTAGAATTGGGTTGAGGATCCAGAAGAAAGTTGAAGCAGTTGAGGGAAGGTCTGGAACTCCAGGACCACACAGACTATTCAAACCAAGAAGTCAAACCAGTAAAAATCTGAAGCTCAGAACTACGAGATGTAGGCAATATAGAGCTAGAGCAGAGTAGAGTCTCTCTTCAGCTTGTCCGTTCAAGCAGTAAAACTGGTGAGTAGATGCACTGAAAAAAAAAAAATTTAAGTAAAAAACAACCAGGTCCAGGGTGTGTGCATGCATGTGTGTGTGTGTGTGTGTGTGCGTGTGTGTGTGTGTGTGTGTGTGTGTGCGTGCGTGCGTGTGTGTGTGTGTGTGTGTGTGTGTGCAGTCCCTTCTTACTTGCCTGCTGTGAACTCTACTCTCTCCCTGGGATCAGATTCCCTCGGTGTCCTGACGTTTCTTAAATCCAGCTCACTCAGACCCGAACAAGGCTGCTCTGCCTCTAATCCCCCCCCCCACCCCCCCAACAAATACACACACACAAACACACACAAACACACACACACAAACACACACACACACACACACACTGTCCAATTTCCTGTGACAGAAAACAAGAGAAGAAGAATGAGGCAAGGAGAAGGTGTCGGCTGCAGGTCCAGGTCTGACATGGTCAGAGTGGAGATCAGAACTGACCTCAGTTGCTGCTGCAGCTGTCGGCTGGGCGAGAGAGAGAGAGAGAGAGAAGAGAGAGAAAGCCTTGTAGTCACTCTCTCTCCTTCTCTTTTTCTGTCACTTGTTTGCAGGTGACATTAATTCTTCAGCTCCTGCCACTGAACCACTGCGCACACACACACACACACACACACACACACACACACACAGAAGCGCACCACTTGTGGCTGTGATGCAGAAGTCCTCTTATATAAGAGCTGTATGAGGATACATGATTGTGTGTGTGTGTGTGTGTGTGTGTGTGAGAACCAGTCACTTGCACCTCCCTGCAAAACCAGAAGCATCTCTCCAGGTGAGCTCAGGTGTTAGAGTCAGTGTTCCTTTTTCCTCTGGTCCCTGAATGCCTCACAGTGTTGCTTCAAAAGGTGAAATGTTGTTTGTTGTTTGTTTGTTGTTGTGTGGCAGCAGAGCTGAGGCTGAGTCTGTAACATCTTGTCCTGTGATGGTGTTCATCTGTCCTGACCTCTGCTCCCTCAGCCAATCACAACCTCCACATGGTGCCTGAGCCAATCAGAACGCTCCTAGTCGAAGAATGCTAATGAGCGCCAAATACAGTGAGTAAAATATTCACAAACTCATCACTGATTCTTTAGTGCAGGTTCTGTGGCCTCCAGCCCTCACTCACACTCATACTCACACACACATTCACACACACACACACAAATCTAACGAGAGCACCACGGGCGAGCAGTGACACAAGAGAGTTAATTGTATTCTTCATGGAAACTCCAACTGAGCTGAGAGGAAGTTAAGTTGCCAAAAAGAAGAACGTAGATGTGTGCAACACACACACAGACACACACACGCATGGTGACATCACCACGTCATCTACAAATCACTTCACTTTAGTTGTTGTTGTGATTGTCGTTGTTGTTGTCCTACTCACTGCTGCCGGAAACACTGGGAATGACCAGTTCATCTGCTCCAGTCCCCTGCACTGTGCAAGTGTGTGTGAGTGAGTGAGTGTGTGTGTGTGTGTGCGTGTGTGTGTGTATTTGTGTGTGCGTGCGTGTGTGTGTGTATACTATGCGGATTGTCTGGTTTTATTCATTGTGGATGAAACAAGCTTTAACAGAGATGAGGATAAAACAGCAGGTCTGATGTGAATGATTTGTCGGTATTCTGATGTCTGTTACAGCTACGTTTGATCTGCAGCTTCTACTTCCTGTTCAGACACTTCACACACGCTCGTTCACACACTTTGAGGGCCACACTGGAGGGCCACCTCTGCTGCAGGTTTAAGCTGCTCACGTTTGGAGAAATCAAAGAATAAAAAAGAGAGTAAACAGCCATTCAGACTCAGCAGCTCAGTTGTAGTGCTCTGTCTCACACACACACTATTCTAGTGCTGCGTGTGTGAGTGAGTGTGTGAGGCTCAGTCCAGGAGGAATTATTGATAGACTCTTTATTCATGCTGTGCCTCATAGCAGCAACCTCTGGTCTGAGCTCCTATACGGCTGCCGGTGTGTGTCTGTGTGTGTGTGTGTGTGTGTCTGTGTGTGTGTGTGTGTGTGTGTGTGTGTGTGTGTGCGCGCAGCAGGTGTCTCAGAAAGTGACGCTAAATGAAATGTCATCACACTTTATCAAAACAATAACAATAGTAACAACACTGATTATATCATCACCACCACTATAAGTCTACAATATATGTTATAATATACGAAGTATTCCATTCTATTATTGATATTTATATCACAAACATAATAATAATAATTATTATTGCTGTTATGTTATTAGTTATTATTATCGTTATCATTAGCCAGCCTGTTGTGCAGTGCTCCATTGCCCTCTTGTGGTTGAACGTGAACATTGTGACGTAAAGCATGCCAGAGCACGGCTCCACTGACGTCATCACGTCATACGTCCTCGGACTGTGGACTCGAGGTGAAGTTTGCGAAGCGACGGAGGTAGGTCGTGGTTCTGGTTCTCGAGGTCCTGACAAAGTTTCGTTTAACGCATTAATGCAGTTGAGCTAACAGCCAACAGCTAACAGCTAACAGCTAAGGGCTAGCACACCAGTAACAGCTAACGGCTAACAGCATAGTACCAGCCTATTCCAGTGGTTCTGCTCCTCAGGCCTCCACCTCCATACAAACTCGGTGGGACCAGGACTAGAGGTCCAAAGGTCCTGGTCTTGGTTCAGACTGTGTCCAACTCCTTGAAGTTGCAGCTTCACAGAGAGAGACTGAACCTGACTCTGTCTCTCTGTCTCTTTGTATCTCTGTCTCTGTCTCTCTGCATCTGCAGACCATGGCTCTGACTCAGGTTTCATCCAACAAGTGCGCTGGTGGCTTCCAGAAGGTGTTTGAACATGAGAGGTGAGAAGTGACGTGTGTGTATTTCCACGTTTGGTAACTGTGTGTGTGTGTGTGTGTGTGTGTGTGTGTGTGTGTGTGTGTGTGTGTGTGTGTGTGTGTGTGTGTGTGTGTGTGTGTGTGTGTGTGTGTATTTCCAGGTGTGGGAACTGTGTGTGTGTACTTATTGTTACTAATTATTACCTTGGAGGACCCCACCACTGGGAGAACACCAACGGTGGGGGCCCTAAAACGGCGGGGGCCTGGCATTTTGGGCCCCATGCTGATTTCAATTAAAATGAGCTCAGGAGCTTCCTCTGATGTCCCTATTGCTTTTTTATCCCTTTCCCCGCAACGTCATAAAAGCTGGAAGTTTGTAGTAGTGTTGTAGTGGAAACTACAGTGTGCCTCCGCCGAGCGTCTGCGCCGGTGCAGCCGGATTTGAACCGCCACTGAATCTAAGCGTCATTAGAGGACATGTCCAGGTCAAAGTGGACGTTTAGTCCTGAGTTTAAACATGGATCATAGCACTTCACTGCTTCAGATGTAGGACCAGGAGTCCAGATGAAGCAGCGTTCCTATTGGTCGATGTCTCTGGTCTGATGTCTCCATGACAACCAGCAAAAAACTGAGCTCTCCAATTGTTGTGGAGACTCCTCCTACTGATGTGGTGACTCCACCTACTGATGTGGAGACTCCACCTACTGATGTGGTGACTCCTCCTACTGATGTGGTGACTCCTCCTACTGATGTGGTGACTCCTCCTACTGGTGTGGTGACTCCTCCTACTGATGTGGAGACTCCTCCTACTGATGTGGTGACTCCTCCTACTGGTGTGGTGACTCCTCCTACTGATGTGGAGACTCCTCCTACTGATGTGGAGACTCCTCCTACTGATGTGGTGACTCCACCTACTGATGTGGTGACTCCACCTACTGATGTGGAGACTCCTCCTACTGATGTGGTGACTCCACCTACTGATGTGGAGACTCCTCCTACTGATGTGGTGACTCCACCCACTGATGTGGAGACTCCTCCTACTGATGTGGTGACTCCACCTACTGATGTGGAGACTCCTCCTACTGATGTGGTGACTCCACCTACTGATGTGGAGACTCCACCTACTGGTGTGGTGACTCCTACTGATGTGGTGACTCCACCTACTGATGTGGAGACTCCTCCTTCTGATGTGGTCACTCCACCTTCTGGTGTAGTGACTCCACCTACTGATGTGGTGACTCCACCTACTGATGTGGAGACTCCACCCACTGATGTGGAGACTCCTCCTACTGATGTGGAGACTCCACCCACTGATGTGGAGACTCCTCCTACTGGTGTGGAGACTCCACCTTCTGGTGTAGTGACTCCACCTACTGGTGTGGTGACTACACACCAGTAGGAGCCTGTGCTGGCTCCAACAAACACTTTCTCCAATACACACCCAGTCAATAAACACCATGTTCAATCATGAAATACTCATTCAGTCATTTTATTTCATAACTCACTTCAGCAGCTAAAGTCTCCTGTGCCAGCGTGTAATATGGAGGTCGATTAGCAAATAATTCCATGATTAATGAGATATCAGAGCTTAAAGAAATGACTGAATATGGGCGGGACCATTTGATTGACAGGGAGCCTCACAGAGGAGAGAGGTAGTAAAGTTCTATCCGTCTCTGGGAACCCCGCCCTCTGGATGGGTGATGTCATGGAGGGTTGGGGCATACTGGGTCCTTCAGTGGGTATGAGGAGTTTGCTGTAGAGTCCCTCTGGAGCTCACACAGTGGTACTGCACCCTACACTTTCCAGAAGTCTGCTTTTAGCCGGTCAAATCGCTCGGCTGTACGATGTGGTACAAAATTCCATGAGGAGAAGAAGAATGGAGGAGGATATAGAAGAACCAGGCGTTGGCATTGGTAGTTCCATCCACATCTCAGGTAAGCCTGGTCACAGGCTGGCAGCTGCTGCTGTGGCCGGTTGTTTTTCCTTTTGTTTTTTTTTTTCTTTCTTTTTGCAATGATTGCTCCCAGCATGTTAAGGCTAGTCAACCAACCAAATGTGTGTCTGAAGAGAACAGCTGACTCCAACTTTAAAGCTAACTGATCTTACTAAGCAGTTAGCAAAGATCGCTAGCAGCTAATAGTAGCGTCGTGACCTAGTTTGTATTAGAGCTTAGAGTCTTTTTATCTTAAAGTGTGTGCTGTCCGTTTTCATTCTCACTTCCACTCCCAGCATGGGGCGGTAACTTGTAACCTGCTGTAACTGCATATCCCGACGAGAACCTGCCAGAGGCGTCGATACAGGCTAGTTTCTAGCTTGCTAGTTATGTAGCTCATGAGGAGATGAGAAACTGAACTATTCTTTTATGCTGGATTTGAAGTAATGAATCAAATTATTTTCACAGAGCAGAATAAAGCTCTACAGATGCAGAGACATATTCTTTCTATTCTTTCTGGCTTTGTGGCCAGACTTGTCAACAGTTACAAACGTGAGCGACAGAAGGTCCCTCCATGCACCCTCAGAAGCACAGCAGTGAAGTAGATATTTGGTAGGACAGTACTTTATTTATCCCCACAGAGAAAGTACTCAGTACAGCACCCAGAATCACACAAAGAACAGCACACAACACATTCTGATACACAATATTTAGTACATACAGATCCAACAGGGGTGAGTATATTAAATGAGTATGTTCAATGTTTTTGTTTTGCTTTTGTCAGGGAAGTAGAAAGAAGTTACAACTGGCCAAACTGCTGAAAAATAGTGCTGATATTCACAGTATTTGCAAATCAAAGCATTAATTAGACAGAGACCACGGCTAAAATACCTCTGAATGCTGTCCCACCACCACTGGTAGGGTGCAGAGAATCATCTGCAGACAATGCATCAACTAGACATGTGTAGCATGCTAACCCACAAAACAAAAACATACCAGGAGCATCTCAGTCTGCCTGCCCAGGATGAGGCGTTTGCTCCACGATGTGTGTAGGAGGAGGCGTGGCTGTAGGAGGAGGTGTGGCTGTAGGAGGAGGCGTGGCTGTAGGAGGAGGCGTGGCTGTAGGAGGAGGCGAGGCCAGATAGGCCTCTGCCCCAGGTAAAGCCCTGAGCCAGCAGCTCATCCCTGCCTGAACGTAAAGCCCAGACAGAGAGACGTGAGCTTTCTCTTCTGGACCAGTGTACTCATGTGTTTCAAGGTATTTTACGTTGCTTTTAGTGAAAATGATCTGTCAGATACAGTACGGGTTTTTGCATCACAATTTTGAAACATGATTAGACATTTGTTGGACTATATTAAATATATTATGAGGGTTCAAGCTTGACTAGAAGTGTTTAAAGCTTACTAGCCCACTGGCTGGCGGTCTACCAGCAACACAGTTTCTAACTAGACAAAAATAATAAAAAAGTCTCAGGTCTGCAGTTCTCCTCAGATCCTTTTTGTTACTGCTCTAAATAGCCTGCTGTGTATACACAACAAAGTTGTAGTGGCATTTAAGCTGCATTGTCTTTTCAGAGTGAATGGATCACAGCTCTGCAAATTGTCAATTTTAATCCAAATGTAATCTTTCTTTGTCTGCCCAGGTAAACAAGCTGGACATCAGAGGAAATCGAAGAAGTAGAAAAACATGTGAAGAAGTTCATGTTGATGTTCAGGTAAAGAGGACTGTGAGGACCACAAGCAAAGAAGAGACTGGAAAGCAGTCAAATACTTCATCGAGAATAGAAAAACTGCCATGAGAAGAAAATTAGAATGAAAAGCAAAACCAAGATGAACCCGAGTGCAGTTTCAATTTTGGAAATTGTTCTTCGTATGTTTTTAATTTCTGACGTTATCAAAGTGTAAACTAGAGCGTGATCACTGAGTTCTTTGCATAAATAAACGGACTTCCTCAGGATAACTTGTTGAAAGTGTTTTGTTTTGTTGTTGGCCTCACAGCATAGTTGCCTCTGGTCATGTATGGTGCATTGGCAATGTCATGGGAATCATAGATCCGGGCTCTGTAGATTGAGCTTTGAAGCTCTGTGCAAACAACGGGAGCATGCACATGTTAGTGCTGTTATAATGACGATAGTGAGCTAACGAGGTATGTTGCAGGTGTATTTATGAAAATGTTAATGGAATGAAGGAGAAATGGAGAAATCTGAAAATGAAACCTGAAGTCAATGTGTGTGCAATAGAAACCCCAGATAGTGGCACCCTGCAAAGATAGGAAAACAAGAAGTGCATGTGTGTGTTTGTGTGTGTGTGTGTGTATATTTCCACATGTGGTAACTGTGTGTGTGTGTCCTGCAGCTCTGAGCTGAAGTGTAAGATGAAGTTTGCAGTCTTCCTGCCGCCCCAGGCTGAGACCTCCAAGTGTCCTGTTCTCTACTGGCTCTCTGGTGAGTGCTCCTCACCTGGTGCTCAGGTGATGCTCTACCCACTCTACCTTCGCCCAGAAATCAAATGAAACTCTAAACGTCCACCAACAAAACACTCCAGAAAACCACTTTAGGGACTTTAGGTGACTCTATATATCCTGTTTCTGTTTTGTGTCTAACCTGTTCTGTGGTTTTATACAGTTCTTTTTAGTAATGCTTGTTCAGAGTATTCTTTAGGAAAATGACATTCCTGTTTACTTTTGACATAATTG
>CM055202.1:325000-395000 GCA_029224185.1 Karalla daura | reverse complement strand
GCTGCAGTAGGTGAAGCAGGTGCTTTGCCCCGCCCACATCTGCCCATTAAAGGTCAGGGAACAAGCATCAGTGGAAGAAGAGTGGAGGACTGAGGCTGAATCCATGGAGTTCATTGTGCTGCATCGACACTTGTTTACCTGCTGTGTGAACATTCATACCTGAGGACCATACCATACCTGGACCGGCAGGTCCAGCAGGACCTGCTGCTGGACCTCAGGTCTCTACAAACCATGCAAGAGATGAGGGACGCCCACTGGAGGAACAGCGCTTTGGGGTGTGTGTGTGTGTGTGTGTGTGTGTGTTTTACTGTCAGTCTCTTAATGTTTCACTGATTTTAACTTGAAAATCCATTAAAATCCATCTTTGGTTTTTATTGACCCTGACGTGGTGTCATACAAACATGCAGTAGAAATACAATAAATAGAGTCAGCAAAATAAACTGTGGTTTGTCTGACAGTGACTGCCACATTGCGATCAATACATTGAGCAGCTTTGATTCCTGAGAACCTTATTATTGTTATGATTGGCTGAGGGACATCTTAAGCTCCTCCTCCCTGAGGCTGCGGTCCAATCGCTGGGCCTCAGACTCCAGGACCGATGGGATTGGTCGGCGTGTGACGGCGTCCAGCGAATCGTTGAGGTCGTGTCTCAGCGAGAGCAGCCATTGGCTGTTCCTGGAGGACTGCTGGATAAACTCCTCCCTCTGCTGCTGGTCCACAGCCAATGAGAGCTGGAGCTGAGCCACCTGAGGGGAGGAGTCAGTGACAACATCACCATCTGACTCATCAGCCAATCAGATTCCTCTGCCTCTTCCTCACCTGCTGCTGCAGCTGCTGCACCTGGAGCCGCAGACGCTCTTCTTCTGTGGTGTCTGAGCCCACCTGCATGCATGTGCGCGCACACACACGCGCACACACACACACACACACAAACACACAGGTGAACATGCAGACGCACGCACGCACGCACGCACGCACGCACGCACACACTTGTGTGTCTCACCTGAGATCTGCTGCTGTCAGCTGTCAACTGCTGCTGGAGCCTTGATCGCTCCTCCTCCACCTGCACGCGCATGCACGCACACACACACACACACACACACACACACACACACACACACACACACACACACACACACACACACACACACACACACACACACACACACACACACACACACACACACACACACACACACAATATACTGAGCACAACTGAATCTCGGTGTGTGTGTGTGGGCCTGTGTGTGTACCTGTGTGAGTGTGTGTCTCAGCTCTCTGTTCTTCTTCTTCTGTCCTTTACTCTGCAGCTCCAGTTGAGCCACCAGACGTTGCAGCACCTGCAGACGCTCCAGCACCTGCTCGGGTGGAGGCTCCGCCCCCACACTCTGCCCCTGGTGGTGGGCTCTGGCTCGGTAGCCAATCAGAGCTGCCTCCGTTCTCTCCAGAGCCAAACGCACACGATCTCTGTCCTTCTGCAGCTCATCTGTCCTCTGAGAGAGTGAGAACACCTGAACACACACACACACACACACACACACACACACACACACACACACACACACACACACACACACACACACACACACACACACACACACACACACACACACACACACACACACACAAAAGAGGTCTATCTGAGTACTTCTATCACGAGGGTGTCTCCCCCTGGTGGTCAGGTCAGGTTCTGCAGCTGAAGTTACCTCCTCCTCTTGCTGCCTCAGCCTCCTCCTCAGCTCCTCCTTCTCCTGCTCCTGCTGCAGAGAGATCTCCTGCTGCTCCTCCTTCTGCTCCAAAAAGGACAGGATCAAACATTCAGTCTGTTTTGTGTTGATAAAAGAGAAGACTTCCTCCTCCTGCTCCTCTCTCTTGACCTCTACTCTTCCTCCTGTTCCTCTCTTCTTGTTGTGTGTCTCTGCTCCTCCTGTCCACTTCTGTCCATCCATCTCCTCGAGAGAGCAGTTGTGTGTGTCCTGCTCCTCCCCCCTGCACCTCCTCAGCTTGTGGTCTCCTCTGGATTGAGCCTCCAGCTGCTCCTCCTGCCGTTCTTCCATCACCTCACTCCTCCTCCTCCTGCTTCTCCTCTCCAGGACCGTGGTTTGCGGCTCAGTCAGCAGATTCTCTTCTCTGCTCCTTTGCACCTCTTCCTTTTTTTCCTTCAGGGTGCTCCTCAGACACTCCGCTTCAATGTGGCTCTCCTTCTCTCACACACACACACACACACACACACACACTCTACAGTTTGTGTGTTGCAGGATTACAGGAGGAGGTGCTGTACCTGCAGCAGCAGTGTCAGTTCCTTCACCTCCTCCAGTGCCTCCTTCAGTCCATCCTTCATCTGCTGCTTTTCCTCCTCCTTTTTCTGCAGCTCCTGCTGCACCTCCTCCCTACTGCTGTGCAGCCAGCACACCTGCAGCACATAGACACCTGCTAACAATGCCAAAACACACACACTAGCCCCCCAGTCAGTCCGTGCCAACAAGGAGGAGTACCTGGGTGTGCAGGGAGCTGAGCTCCTGCTCCATCGTCTCCACACTCTGTTGTGCTCCTCTCAGCTGCTCTTGCACCTCCCTCCTCCTCCTCCGCTCCTTCTGCACCTCCTCGGAGAGACTCTTCACCTCCTCATTTTTTTTCATCAGTTCCTCCTGGGCTGCTTCCTTCTCCTGGCGTTTCTGCTCTCCCTCTTCTTTTAGCACCTTCTCACTCCTCTTCAACTCCTCCAGCAAATCCTCATGTCTCCTCAACTCCTCTTGCATCTCCTTCCTGAGGGCTGTTATCTCCACTCTCTTGTGCCTCAGCTCCTGCTGTGCTGCCTTCTTCTCCCTCAGCTCCTCCTGCACCTCCTCTTTGAGAGTCATCACCTCCTCATGTTCCCTCTGTACCTCCTCTCTGAGGGCTGTCACGTCTCTGTCTTTCCTCCTTAGCTCCACAGACAGCGCTGTCTTCTCCTCCAGCAGCTCCCTCTCCCTGGACCTGCCCCTCTCCTGCAGCAGGAGATGCTGACACCTCTCAGCCTCCTCTACCTCCCTCACTCTTTCCTCCAGCCCTCTCTTCTCCTCTGTCCTCCTTAGCTCCTGTACCTCCTTTTCCAGCTTTTCCCACCTCCCCTCCAGCCTCATATGCTCCTCCTCAGACCTCCTCAATGCCTCCCTCTCTTCGTCCCGCTCCTGCAGCACCTCCCTCACTCTCTCCTCCAGCCTCCTCTTTTGCTCCTCCCTCCTCCTCAGCACCTCCTTCTGCTCCTCCATTTGCTTCCCCTTCAATACCAGCTCCTCCTCCAGCCTCTTCTTCTCTTCCCTCAGCCCCATCAGCACCTCCCCCTCTACCTTCCTTTCTTCCTCCATCTCCTTCACTCTCTCCTCCAGCTGCCTCTTCTCCTCCTCAGACCTCTGCATGTCCTCCTTATCTCGGTCCCACTGCTCCTGCACCTCATTCACTCTCTCCTGCAGCCTCCTCCTCTCCTCCTGTGCCTCCAGCAGCTTGCTGTCTCGCTGTCTCCTTCTCTCCACTTCTGTTCTCCTCTGCTCCTCCCTTTCTCGTTCCTCCTCCTCCTCTCCCTGCTCCAGAGCAGCTCTCAGCCTCTGCACCTCCTCCTGACTCTCCTTCAGACTGTGTAGGAGCTTTGTCATGTCCTTGCTGCTGTGCTCTGCCCTCTCCCTCCACTCCTTCACCTCCTCCTGCAGCCGCTCACAGGCCTCCTCCCTCTCTCTGTACCTCCTCCTAACTCCCTCTCGGTCCACCTGCACCTCCTGCAGCTCCCTGGCCTGGGAGGATATCCTGTCTTCCTTCTCTGCTACCTCCCTCTGCTGCTCCTTCAGGAGTGCCTGGCTCTCCCTCAGCAGCGCCTCCATCTGCTCCACTTGCACCTCCTTCAGCCTCAGTTTGTCCTTCACCTCCTGCTGCTCCCTTGCCTGCTCTACCTGCTGCTTCTGCACCATCCTCAGCCTCCTCTTCAGCTCCTCTACCTCCTCCTCACGCTCCCTCACTGCGCACATCTGTCGTTCCAGGCTGCACTCCCTGCGCTGCACCTCCTCCCTCACCTCATCACACTCCTCCTTGGCCACACTCAGTCTCACCCTTAGCAGCTGCACCTCCTCCTCCCAGCAAGTTTCCTCCTGCTTTAATTTGGAGGATTCATCTCTCAGCCTCTGCACCTCCTCCTTCCACCTTCCTCGCTCCTCTTCGGCATCACTCCTCAGGCTTTCCATTCGCTCCTCCCTCTCCTCCTTGTCTCGCTGTAACCTATCAATGCGGTCACATAGAGCATCAACCTCCTCACTCCTCTGCACCTCCTCCTCTCTCAGTCTCTGGAGCTCCTTCCGCAGCCTCTGCACTTCCTCTTCTCTCAGTCTCTGCACCTCCTCCTCTTTCAGGCTCTGTATCTCCTCTTTCTTCTGCACTTCAATCCTCTGCACCTCCTCCTCTCTCAGCCTCTTTACCTCCTCCTCTACCTCTTCTGCCCTCTTCTTCCATCTCCCCTTTTCCTCCTCTGTATCACTCCTCAGTCTTTCCATCTGCTCCTTCCTCTCCTCTTTATCTCTTTCTAACCTATCGATGCGGTCATATAGAGCATCAACCTCCTCATTCCTATGCACCTCCTCCTCTCTCAGTCTCTGGAGCTCCTTCCGCAGCCTCTGCACTTCCTCTTCTCTCAGTCTCTGCACCTCCTCCTCTTTCAGGCTCTGTATCTCCTCTTTCTTCTGCACTTCAATCCTCTGCACCTCCTCCTCTCTCAGCCTCTTTACCTCCTCCTCTACCTCTTCTGCCCTCTTCTTCCATCTCCCCTTTTCCTCCTCTGTATCACTCCTCAGTCTTTCCATCTGCTCCTTCCTCTCCTCTTTATCTCTTTCTAACCTATCGATGCGGTCACATAGAGCATCAACCTCCTCATTCCTATGCACCTCCTCCTCTCTCAGCCTCTTCACCTCCTTGTTCCACTGCACCTCTTCTTCTCTTAGCCTCTGCACTTCCTCCTGCAGTCTCTGTACCTCTTCCTCTTTCAGTCTCTGCACCTCCCCTCTCGTCTGTATCTCTACTCCCAGCCTCTGCACCTCTCTCCGCATCTCCTGCTGCTCCTTCTTCAGTCCTTCTGTGTGCCTCCTCAACACCTCCACCTCTCCATCCCTGGAGCCGAGCTCCTCACTCAGCACCTCCCTCTCTCTCTGCCAGGCCTCCCTCTCCTGTCCCCTCTCCTCTTCCTCCTCTCTGTTCCTCCTCCTCAGTTCCTCTATCTGCTTCATCAGCCCCTGTGCCTCCTCTCTCAGTGCCTCCCTCTCCTCCTCACTCCTCTCTCTCTTCCTCTTCTCCTCCTCTCTCCCAGATGTCTCACTCTCCACCACTGTTCTCAGACACTGCACCTCCCCTACACACACACACACACACACACAACAGAATGTTTAACACACACACACAGTGAAAACCGCAGTGTAAACACACACACACACAGAGTGCGGGGCCCTCACCGTGCAGCGCGGCCTTGGCCTGCTGCAGAGTGTGGATGTGTGTGTGCAGCTGACAGCGTTGAACTTCGACCTCTGAGAGAAGAAGTTGCTGCTGCCGCAGCTGCTGGCCCGCCACCGCCGCCCTGGAGACGACAACAACAACAACGTCAACAAAAACAATAACAATGACACATGAATAATAAAACACAATAATAAATAAAACACAAAACTCAACAATAACAACACACAAACAACATACAAATGAGGACCTGAGGCCGTTTCCCAAAGCAGCTATAGTGAAAACTTGAGTTTGTCAACCCTGGAATATGGGAAACTGAGTTGACTGTTTCACAGTGGGAGCTAACCCTAACCAGAGGAAGAGGGCTAACTCTAGCCTGTTTCACAGTGGGAGCTAACCCTAACCAGAGGAAGAGGGCTAACTCTAGCCTGTTTCACAGTGGGAGCTAACCCTAACCAGAGGAAGAGGGCTAACTCTAGCCTGTTTCACAGTGGGAGCTAACCCTAACCAGAGGAAGAGGGCTAACTCTAGCCTGTTTCACAGTGGGAGCTAACCCTAACCAGAGGAAGAGGGCTAACTCTAGCCTGTTTCACAGTGGGAGCTAACCCTAACCAGAGGAAGAGGGCTAACTCTAGCCTGTTTCACAGTGGGAGCTAACCCTAACCAGAGGAAGAGGGCTAACTCTAGCCTGTTTCACAGTGGGAGCTAACCCTAACCAGAGGAAGAGGGCTAACTCTAGCCTGTTTCACAGTGGGAGCTAACCCTAACCAGAGGAAGAGGGCTAACTCTAGCCTGTTTCACAGTGGGAGCTAACCCTAACCAGAGGAAGAGGGCTAACTCTAGCCTGTTTCACAGTGGGAGCTAACCCTATCCAGAGGAAGAGGGCTAACTCTAGCCTGTTTCACAGAGACTTAAACTCTGGGTCAGTTACCATAGTAACAGATTCTTTGAATCTAACCTGGTCCGGAGATCATTTGCAGACTGCAGTAGACCCGAATTTCCCCGACACTTTTCTTTTCGGACCGGTACCGTTTGACTTGACAGTCCATTAAATACATCCCTGAACTCATCCATCCTCACATCACCAGCACCATCCTGTCACCCAGCACCTTGATGGGAGCAGGTTCTCTGCAGCGTTCTGTTTCTTTGTGAACGCTACTTTTATTTATCATGTGGCTGATGCATACGGCCACTGTACGCAGAGTCATCAAGGATGTAGGAGTTTCATGGGATTAGGTGGGTGATCACAAGATAAGCAGGTACAGGATAAATCAGTTCAAATGTATTACTACAATGTTATGGCAAGGTGCTGCAGCCTCAGACTGGGATCACTGGATTGAATTTCTTTTCGGGTTTCCGAGTGTGACTGGTTGCATATGAGACATCACAGCTCCCTCACAAAATGAGGCAGACTGAACAGGAAGGTTCATTGACTATTGTTATCATATATAACAAACGCCCCTGCTCGACCATCAAATTTCCAGGATGTGACACACTTCCCAGTAGGGAAAGTCCCAACTTTCAGCTCGCAACTCCTTAAAGTTAGTCAAGCAACTGGACTTCTTCTGTGCTTTGAAGACGTTTCGTCCTTCATTCGAAGAGCTTCTTCAGTTCTGGTTGGTTGGGGAAAAGGCCAGGATTTAAATCTCTCTGGATGTGGGTGGGACTGTGGATGTGGACCATTCCCCTCGTTATGTGACAATAGGGCACATGCTCCATTAACACATTAATACCTGTGGCAGTGAATGGTCACATGAGTGGGCCATTAACACCTGTGGCAGTGAAGGAGCCACACCCCCTTGTCATGTGACAAGATGGGGCCATTAACATGTTAATGTGTTGATAGTCGGCTCCTCCACTCATCAACTAGTGTCAGTGTGTGAAAGACTGGGGTTGAATGGGTCCTCATGATCACAGGGTCCAGAGGGTGTTAACTGCTGTGATGTAGATGAGCAGTTGAACTTCCTGGGGTGGGATCTCAAGGCAGAGTGGTATGTGGCAGACAAACGATGACGCAGTCCTCCTCCTCTGTTCAGAGTAGGTCTTTCCAAACGAGTGTAGGTGGCCTCCTTTACTCCTCTATTACCCATCTATACTTGACTTTTGACTAGAACTATGTCATTCTCTGTGCGATCAAGATCTGACTGTTTCTTCATATTCGCTGTAAGAACCCATTAAAACGTCCGTGTGTGTGTGTGTACCTGAGCTCTTGCAGCTCCTCCTCCTGCTGCTCCCTGCGTCTCTGTTCCCCTTCTTGCTCCTCCTGCTGCCTCCTGCTCTCCCTCTGCTGATCCTCTTGCTGCCGTTCCCTCCTCTTCACCTCCTCCTGCACCTGCCGCAGCTGCTCCTGCACCTCCTTCAGCTCCCTGCACACTGAGGCATGCTGGGAGGAGAGCTGGGAGCGACGACACACACACACACACACACGATCGTTTGTGATGCTACGTTTATAAATGACATAAGTCCATCTGTCAGTCTCTGGTGTGGTGTGGTGTGGCGTGGCGTGGCGTGGTCACCTGCAGTAGACCAGTCAGACCAGTACGGCCATCACAACACTCACCGTGTGTGTGTGTGTGTGTGTGTGTGTGTGTGCTCCTCCTCTGTACCTCCTCCAGCTGCTCCCCGTCCCTCTGTCTGTGCTCCTTCAGGGAGCTCAGCTCTCTCTCCTTCTCCTCCAGCTCTCTCTCCTTCTCTCTCTCCTTCTGTCTCAGATCACTGAGGTCATCAGCCTCTGACTCTCGCTGAGCTCTGAAGAGCAAAATGGTCAATTTTAAATTCAGAATTAAAGGTTAAGACTCAGGTTCAATGGGTTAAACTCAAAATTAACAGTTTCAACTCTGGATTAACAATTAGAGTCAGGTTTTAAGGTTTAGACTAAAAGGATAACAGGATAAACTAATGGTTAGCAGCTGGATTCAGGACCACCTATTAGATATGAAAGTTTAGACTCAGGATTAATGGTTGAACTCAGGATTAAAGCTTGTTTACCTGAGCTGGCTGCAGTCCATGTTCAGGGCTGTGACCTCTCTTTGTAGAGAGCTGACCTCTGACCTCAGAATCTGCAGCTGTGATTGGCTGTCTGACAGCTCCGCCTCCACCTGGGAACACACATACACACACAACTCAACACAAAGGAACCAAGAGGAGGGCGACAGACAGACAGACAGGCAGACAGACAGACAGGCAGGCAGACAGGAAGGCAAGAGGGCAGACAGAGAGACGGGAAGGAAAGAGGGCAGACAGACAGACAGACTGGAAGGCAGACAGACAGGAAGGCAGGCAGACGGGAAGGCAGGCAGGCAGACAGGTAGACAGGCAGGCAGACAGGTAGACAGGCAGACAGACAGGCAGGGAGGCAGGCGTACGGGCACACAGACGGGCAGGAAGGCGGACGGGCAGACAGACAGACAGGAAGGCAAGCAGGCAGGCAGACAGACAGACAGGCAGGCAGACAGGCAGATGGACAGACAGACAGGCAGACAGACAGACAGACAGGAAGGCAGGCAGACAGACAGACAGACAGGCAGATGGACAGACAGGCAGACAGACAGACAGACAGACAGACAGACAGACAGACAGGAAGGCAAGCAGGCAGGCAGACAGACAGACAGGCAGGCAGACAGGCAGACGGACAGACAGACAGGCAGACAGACAGACAGACAGGCAGACAGGCAGATGGACAGACAGGCAGACAGACAGACAGACAGACAGACAGACAGACAGACAGACAGACAGACAGACAGACAGGAAGGCAAGCAGGCAGGCAGACAGACAGACAGGCAGATAGACAGAGACAGACAGACAGACAGACAGACAGACAGACAGACAGACAGACAGGAAGGCAGGCAGGCAGGCAGACAGACAGACAGGCAGATGGACAGACAGGCAGACAGACAGACAGACAGACAGACAGACAGACAGACAGACAGACAGACAGACAGACAGGCAGGCAGGCAGACAGACCTGCATCAGTTGAGTGTTAAGGTCTCTCTTGTCTGAGCTCAGAGCTGAGTTCAGGGCGGCCATCTTGTTCAGAGCGTCCCGTCCCTGCTCGACCTCCCGCCGCAACACACACTCAGAGGACGAGAGACGCAGCACACAGTCCCTGGACTGAGACAGAGAGCCTTTAACTAACACACACACACACACGCACACACACACACACAGAGACACAGACACACACACACTCTGGGCCAGTCAGAACCTTGTGCAGGGCGTCTGTAGCGTCAGCAGCTTCTTCCTCTGCTCTCTGAGCGGCCAGCTGCTGTCTCTGCAGCGCCCCCTACAGGACAACACACACACACACCATGTGAGCCTGAGCACAGGTCAAAGCAGCCAGCTGCTATGACTGGCACCTCACCCTCAGACTGTGGATCTCCACTCGCTGGGAAGCTTCTCGCTCTGTCAGCTGCATGGTCTCCAGCAGCTCTGCCTCCGCTCTGAAACACACGCACACACACACACACACACACACACACACACACACATCAGACACTGATGAGACCATCACCGATCACTGGTCATTGATGGTCTGTACCGTCTGCAGGCGTCTGTCTGCTGCTGCTGCTGCTGCTCTCTCTGCTGCTGCCTGTCTACCTCCTTCCGCAGCCGGTCGCGCTCTCTCTTCACCTCCTCCTCTCTCTTCTGCACCTCCTCTAGCTGCACACGCAGGGAGGACGACGTCTGCTGCTCCCTGGTACGTACACACACACACACACACACACACACACACACACAGAGTTCACATGTATAGAATAATCAAAACATTAACTTTTACTAAGAATGTAAAGTCCGTGTGTGTGTACCTGCTCAGTGTGTCCTGGGTGTGTGTGAGCTCCAGCTGTGTGTGTTGGGTGTGTGTGTGCAGCTGCTGCTCGTTGTCCTCCAGCTGCTTCACTCGCTGCTGCAGAGCTGTCCTCTCTTCCCTGAGACGCCGCGATAAGAGCTCTGCTCCCTGACACACACACACCTCTGTGTGACCTCTGACCTGCAGCAGACAGCTGTGTGTGTGTGTTTGTGTGTGTGTCACCTGCAGCTCCTGGTGTCTCCCCTGCAGACAGCTCTCAGCCTGGGACAGAACGGACAGCAGCGAGGACAGATCCAGACCCACAGCGTTGTCTGACGACACACACACACACCTGCTGCTGTTCACTGCCCTGGACTGGACAAACACACACACACACACACACACACATAGCTGTGAGCTCGGGGCTGTGACCTCTGACCTCTGAGGAGGTGCTCCTCTCACCAGCTGGACAATGGCCTGAGCCACAGACTGCAATGTCCTCTCGGCCTCTCTCAGTCTTTGCACCTCCTCCTCTCTCTGCTGGCACCGACGCTGCTCCTCCTGAAGGGAGAGAGACAGCTCCTCTACACTGTGGGGAGGGGAATGGGGGGCGGGGGGGGGGGGGGGGGGGGGGGGGGGGGGGGGTCAGTAATCAATGTGATATGAGGTCAGTCTTCAAAATTGATGAAGGAATGAAGGTTTTACCGCTGGTTCAGTTGAATGAGCATCAACTCTGACGGCTCTTGCACCTCCTCTTCCTCCTCCTCCTCCTCCTCCTCCTCCTGCTGCTGCTCAACCACAGTGGAGGTTCCAAGTGAGCAGGAAGGAAGTGGAGCAGCAGGTGTGGAGGAGTCTGGGGAGTGAAGGAGCAGGGTGGAGGACAGAGGAGGAGTTGCAGAAAAGCAGGATTTGACAGGAGGAGCACTGAGCCTGAGGGAGGAGGAGATGGACTCACAGCTGGAGAGGAGCGACGAAGAGAGGCGAGAAAACTCTGCCCGCAGCTGCCACAGGTCCCTGTGAGGTCAGATAATATCAGACCAATAACCTGACTGTAGATCAATAACCTGACTATAGATCAATTACCTGACTATAGCTCAATAACCTGACTATAGCTCAATAACCTGACTATAGACCAATAACCTGACTATAGACCAATAACCTGACTATAGATCAATAACCTGACTATAGACCAATAACCTGACTATAGATCAATAACCTGACTATAGACCAACAGAACAAAGACATGAGCTGTTGAGCCAGTGATCAACCAGTGATCAGGAGACACACACACACACACACACACACACACACACACAGTACCTGTCTGCTCCGGTCCTCACAGTGTGACAGTGTTGTCTCAGAGCGACCACAGACGTCCACAGGGACAGCAGACGGTGCTGCTGCTGAGACACTGCACCTGAGAGACACTGCGCGCACACACACACACACACACACACACACACACACACACACACACACACACACACACACACACACACACACCAATATGATGATTGTGATGCTACAGTTGATCAGTGTGGGCAGAGTGAACACACCTGTTTCTCCCTCTGCCAATCATCTTCTCTTTGCTCCGCCTCCTTTACAGCCTTCGTCCAATCAGCTGTCAGCTTCTGCAGGTCATCACTGAGCATCTGGTTGGCCTGCTCTGATTGACTGAGCTGCTCCCGGAGGAGTGTGTTTGTGTCAGCCAAGCCCACTGACCTGAACACACACACACGTCAGACACACATGCACGCACACACACGCATGTACACACACACACACACACACAGGATACAGACCTCTGCTGTTCCTCCTCCAGCCTGATGAGGGCGCTCTCCAGAGAATCACTGTGTTCATCCCTGAGCCTCTGCTATAACACAACAACAGTCCTGCAGGTACTGTAGCACCACTGGAGTAACATCACTACAGTAACCGATGATCAGTTAGTCAAGCAACTGGACTTCTTCTGGGGTTTGAAGACGTTTCGTCCTTCATCCGAAGGGCTTCTTCAGTTCTGGTTGGTTGGGGAGAAGGCCAGGAAAAAGGACAAAACCACTGATGAACGCACTTACTGGAGAATACACCCCGGCGACTCCATCCCATGCATATATGGTCCACCTAAGATCCACAAAGACGGTGCTCCTCTCAGACCCATCGAGAGCAGCATCAACTCGGTCACCTACAACATAGCCAACTCCTGGCTACCATCTTGAAAATGGACCCAGATGAAACTATGGTGTCATTTGATGTCACCTCTTTGTTCACCTGCATCCCCACCACAGAGGCCACGGAGACAGTCAGAACCAGACTACTACAGGACAACTCCTTGGACACCAGAACCAACCTCACAGTGGACCAGATCTGCACACTCCTGGAACTTTGCCTCACCACCACCTATTTCAAATACAACGGTGATTTCTATAGACAAAAACACGGCTGTGCCATGGGCTCGCCTGTGTCACCTATTGTGGCCAACCTCTACATGGAGGAGGTAGAAAACCAAGCGTTGGCTTCTTTCAAAGGAACCACACCCAGCCACTGGTTTAGATATGTGGACGACACATGGTGCAAAATTAGAAGCCAGGAAGTGGAGGCTTTTACCAAACACATCAACTCAGTCAACAACTACATCAAGTTCACCAGGGAAGACATGGCTGATGGAAAACTACCTTTCCTGGACTGCAAAGTCATCGCAGAGGAGGAGGGGAATCTAGTCACTGAGGTCTACAGGAAACCTCCACACACGGACCAATATCTCCTCTTTTGACTCCCATCACCCCCTGGAACACAAACTCAGCGTCATCAGGACCCTGCAACACAGAGCAGAGAGCATCCCATCGAAAACAGAAGGAAAGGAAAAGGAGCACACACACATCAGACAAGCGCTGAGAACCTGTGGCTACCCCAACTGGACCTTTATCAAAAGGAGGAACAGACAGAATAGTGAAACCAGCACAGATACAGGGAACCGAAGGAAACACATGGTGGTTCCATATTTATCCGGATTATCGGAGAAACTAAGGAGAATCTTCCACAAACACAACATCCCAGTTTATTTCAAGCCAGGAAACACCCTCAGACAGAGACTGGTTCACCCCAAGGACAAAACTCCAGTGCAGAGTGCACAGTGCAGTGAGGAATGCCGCACCTATACATTGGAGAGACCACACAACCGCTCCACAAACGCATGTACCAACACAGGAGACCAGCTACAACAGGACCACAGTCAGCGGTCTACATACACACAAAAGGAGAAAGGACACTCCTTTATGTGCACATCTTGGACAAGGAGGATAGGTGGTTTGAGAGAGGAGTAAAGGAGGCCACCTACACTCGTTTGGAAAGACCTACTCTGAACAGAGGAGGAGGACTGCGTCATCGTTTGTCTGCCACATACCACTCTGCCTTGAGATCCCACCCCAGGAAGTTCAACTGCTCATCTACATCACAGCAGTTAACACCCTCTGGACCCTGTGATCATGAGGACCCATTCAACCCCAGTCTTTCACACACTGACACTAGTTGATGAGTGGAGGAGCCGACTATCAACACATTAACATGTTCATGGCCCCATCTTGTCACATGATAAGGGGGTGTGGCTCCTTCACTGCCACAGGTGTTAATGGCCCACTCATGTGACCATTCACTGCCACAGGTATTAATGTGTTAATGGAGCACGTGCCCTATTGTCACGAGGGGAATGGTCCACATCCACAGTCCCACCCACATCCAGAGAGATTTAAATCCTGGCCTTTTCCCCAACCAACCAGAACTGAAGAAGCTCTTTGAATGAAGGACGAAACGTCTTCAAAGCACAGAAGAAGTCCAGTTGCTTGACTAACTGATCATCGGATACCATGACCTGGATGAATGAGAATCTCCACAGACACATCACTGCAGTAAGTACATGACTGGAGGGCTGCAACTATCCAGTATATTGGAAATAGAGTATTCTGTCGATTTACATTGAGTAATCGGATAAATCATACTTTTGTGTTTTTAAACAGCGATATCAATTGTTATGTAATATTGTAATTTAAAAGATGTCGAGAGAGAGAGAGAGAGAGAGAGAGAGAGAGAGAGAGAGAGAGAGAGAGAGAGAGAGAGAGAGAGAGAAAGAGAGAGAGAGAGAGAGAGAATGGATGGACTGACCTGTGTGTGTTCGTCCTTCAGACGCAGCTCCAGCTGCTGACAGCGAGCTCGGTACTCCAACACCTGCACGCGCACACATAGGTCAATGACTGAAACACACACACACACACACACAGGTCAATGACTGAAAAACACACACACCTTGTTCTGCAGGCGGCGGACGAGCAGTGCCTGGCGTGCCTCCCTCTCTCTCCCCTCCTTCATTGTCCTCCTCCACTCCCTCTGCTCCTCTACCTGCAGGGAGCGGGTGAGCGAGGGACGCACTGACTGGCTGAGCTGAAGAGAGAGAGACAAAGAGAGGGGGAGAGAGGTAGAATAAGAAGATTTACCCTGACACCTTTCCCCCTCCTCACCCTCTACTCCATACCCCCCCTCCAGCAGGTCTCTCCTCCCTCCTACCACCTCCCTCTACCTCCAGGGCCCCCCAGCCCTCCTCATTCAACGTCTCCTCCATCATCACCCTCTCCTCCAGAGCTCTGCTTCTGGATTCCAGTTCCTCTCTCTCTGCTCGACTCTCAGCCAGTTCCTCCAGCAGACGACTGACTTCCTGTTTAAGCTCCGCCTTCTCCTGCTGCCAGCCAATCAGCAGCTGCGTTTCCATGCTGACAGGCAGAGAAATCACAAATCAATCAGTGGATCAATAAAGAGTGTTAAAGATTGATGACGAAAACTAAGACTATGACTGCAGGAGATTGCGTAGTAACAGTCACTATCAATCACTGTCGATCAGTATCGATCACTATTGATCACTGACCATCAAAATCAATCACAACTGATCACTGTCCCGATCAATTCCAGCTGATACTGTCACACAGACCTTGAACGCAGTCTCACCTGAGGGCACCTGTTGCCATTGGAAGGTCCTCTGGAGAGACAGACAGACAGGAACAGAGAGAGTGTGTGTGAGTGAGTGGTCGGTCTGTGAGCACGAGACGGATTAATGAGTTAATCCATCTGATGCACGCACGCACGCACGCACGCACGCACGCAAATTACCGTGATGTCAAACCCCGTGGGGCAGTTGTTAGCACTGCTGTTAGCCTGTTGGCTGTAGACCAGGTGTTTCTCACCTGCTGCCGCTGCTGGCACTGCCTCACGGAGCCTCTGAACCTCAGGGTAACCTCGGGATAGCCTCGGAGCCTCAGGGTAACCTCGGGATAGCCTCGGAGCCTCAGGGTAACCTCGGGATAGCCTCGGAGCCTCAGGGTAACCTCGGGATAGCCTCGGAGCCTTGGGGTAACTTCAGGGTAGCCTCGGAGTCTCGGGGTAACCTTAAAATCTCTCACTATCCTGTGTAACGAGACTAACTGCCGCCGCTAGCGCGTTCAAACCGGGACCCGGAAACCCAACAGTGACGTCAGCACATACAGCGGCGCACACACAGCGGCGTGTGCCAACAGCGACTCCCCGCGGCAGGTGAGGTACTGCAGCACTAAGGTCACACTAAGTAACTGTGACTGAATACCACTTCAGGCGTGTTGCCTGTTGCCCTCCAGCAGGTTCTCCGGTACCTGCCCTCCAGCAGGTTCTCCGGTACCTGCCCTCCAGCAGGTTCTCCGGTACCTGCCCTCCAGCAGGTTCTCCGGTACCTGCCCTCCAGCAGGTTCTCCGGTACCTGTCCTCCAGCAGGTTCTCCGGTGCCAACCCTCCAGCAGGTTCTCCGGTACCTGCCCTCCAGCAGGTTCTCCGGTACCTGTCCTCCAGCAGGTTCTCCGGTACCTGCCCTCCAGCAGGTTCTCCGGTACCAACCCTCCAGCAGGTTCTCCGGTACCTGCCCTCCAGCAGGTTCTCCGGTACCTGCCCTCCAGCAGGTTCTCCAGTACCAACCCTCCAGCAGGTTCTCCGCTGGTTCCTGTAACAGCTCCTAACAGAAACACGTGCATAGCGGGAAGTTCCTGTAAAACGGCCCGGAAGTTCCCAGAGTGGAACCACGCCTATCATGAGGATCCACGTAAGCTTTTTAATGTACCTGGTGGAGACCTACTTGTTGGAGCTGCGCTGTTGAATTGTGTCCCTGTGGCAACACCAACATACAGCGGTTGTTCTGCGAAAGATCAGTCCATGGTGGCCTATGGTAGACCTCAGTACTGCACTGTAGGACTGGAGTACTGTAGTACTGTGGAACATCAGTTCTACCACTGCAGTCAGTCCTCGTGTGTGCTTTCTCTGCTACAATAACAGTTTCTGGTCATCCTTCCAGTGTGAGCGTTATTATTCTACTGTGTATATCCTAGTCCGTTACTATTATTACTAGTAGTCGTGGTAGTATTTATTATCTTCATCTCAAATGCTGCCAGATTCACACCTGGCAGTCAGAGCTCAATCATTCTCCACCTGTCCACCAGGTGTCTTCAGCATTCTCTACTGATTCACCTTAAGTCATGAAGAAGTTATAGTGAGTTTTTAAAATACCTCAATTCTTTAATATCAAGCCAACTTAAAAAGGGAATTTCATGTGTACAAAGAAAATATTCTCTTCATTCATAAATATAGAAAATGGATCAAATCTGGGAGATAAACTCTGCTACTGATCAACACAACTGAAACTTCAGAAATAAGAAAACGCTCCGATATGAGGACCAGCGTAGCTTGCCAGCACTGCTGCAGTTAGCAACTTAGCCATAGACTGGATATAAAAGATGGACATAGTGTAGTCTTCTGGTATGAAAAATGAGGCTAGCATGGAAGTCACTTTACTTGCAATACCAGCAAGATCCTCTAGGCCTGGCTCCAAAAAACACTTCCTCCAATACGCACCCAGTCAAAAAAACATCATATTCAATCATATTCAAATACTCATTCAATACTTTCTTTTGCAATTAGCAAATAATTCCATGATTAATAAGATATTAAACCTTAAAGAAATGATTGAATATGGTGTCCATTTGATTGACAGGGGACCCTTACAGAGGATTAATCAGGCGAATAGACTGTTTACCTGGTTGGTACGGCTGGGTTATTCTCTATAGCCAGTATGGATCACATGGATCAGTGGGTGTGTTGAAGATGACTGAGGTGAAAAGTCATATCCATCACTCTCTCCTCTCCACCCCGTGCAAGTGTCAGTGGAACTCCTGGCTTCATAAACAGCACTTCAAAAACCAGTGGGTAACATCACAGAGGGTTGGGGCTTAATCCTGGCAAACATGCCATCTGGCTCACATGCTGACAAGCTTGGCTTTGCCCTCAAGAGCCATGTCATTTCCTCCGGCCTCTGTAAGCTCGTAGTTTAGCTCATCTTTACTGAGCATCTGTATTGATCTCTATATTATGCAAGCAACAGTTACAGGGTTCAAAATAGATCAGACAGACATCTGTCTGGAAGTTTAGTGGGAACTCCTTCTGTCACCTGGACAGAGAAAAAATATTTGAGAAAAGAAAAAATAAAAGACAGAAAAATCTAAACAAGAGCTCTGAGACTGCTTGCAGCTTGGAGCTGCTGCTGAATGAAATAAAAATGGCTGATCATGAAGACATTGCTGGACAACAAAACTACAGTTGGTCAGTTTATTAAGCCAGTTCATTGTTCCTGAAGAAGGCGTAGCTGCACCACCTGACTGTGGCCGGTGCCTCTGGATGCTGTGGGCGGGCTTTCATGTTGCTGTAGGTGGGGCTTCCTGTGACTATGGGTGGAGCCTCGTGGGACTATGGGTGGGGTGTCAGGTGACTGCAGGCGGGGCCTTGGAAAGGTCAGTAGGTGCGCAGCTTGAAGACCTTGCTAAGCCTGGAGGTGGCACTGGAGTAAACCAGGAAGGAACCTTCATCAGTGCTGAGCTGCTCCCAGTCCCTGCAGCCCACTGTGGTCAGACTGTGGACCGGGACGAAGCCCTCAGAGCCCTGCCACCTGCGCGCGCACACACACACACACACACAAACACACACCGTCAGACACACAGTGCCTACATACACACACACACACACACCGCCACCAGACAGGAAGTTGGAACCTGTAAACGACGCTCTCTAGAGAGTGCGAGTTGCCATCGTAGGAGTTTGCCACGACCAGGAACTTCTCCTGCCCGACAGTGAAGAACTCCCATTCCAAAGCACTGAGCAACACAAACACAACAGCACAAACAAAAACAAACATAACACAACTGTTAAAGCAGATCAGAGCCTGATGTCATATTACATTAGGTCCTTCTCACATCCTGCTCCTCCTCCTGGTCTCCTCCATGGTCTGGACCATGGGACAGTAGAAGGAGTGTGGCCACTATCAATCAATCAATCAATCAATCTTTATTTATAGAGCACATTTCATGCACAAAGCAAACTAAATGTGCTTTACAGTGGTCACTGCACTAAGGTTATGTGGAAAGATAGACACCCCTGCCTTATATGCCCTCACAAAGGCTGAGGAACAACTCCCAAGAAAACCCAGCGAGGGGAAAAAAAAGGAAGAAACCTCGGGGTGACAGACGGACGAGGGGATCTGCTATTCTGCTCGATGCGTGAAGCAGTTTCTGAGTCCGTGGTTGACAGGAAGCCTCTTAATTAAGATTGATTTTTCAGATGGTAGAATGCTGATCTAGTGATGTAGTTGCTATATTTTTAAAGTCCATTAATGAGCTGGTTCACAGCTGGTTCACTGGTTTACCTCCTTCTTCCACATATCTCCATTCCCATGTTAGTAGCATCAAGAGCTTCATCCTGGTCTCCTCCCTCAACATCTACAGCAGCACAGCCCCAGCTTCAGCCTCAGCCCAGAACGCACACTTCATCTTCTTGACAGGATGCTTTGACATACCTGTATGGGACCCTAACCCTAACCCTATGGTGTGTGTCACTCACCTATGTGTGAGGAGTTCCTGGAAGGGGATGAAGGTGAGTGTGTAGTTGCTGAGCTCGTACACGGTGGAGTTGATGCTGTAGAGTCTGGGACCAAACACTGATGCTCTCTGACTGTTAGCAACAACCAGGAACACTCTGCCATCGATCTGGAACGGCTCCCAGTCTGTAGCTCCCAGAGTCTGGGGAGGAGAGCTCAGTCAGGAGGAGGGGAAGAGAAGGAGGAGAAAAGGAATGGCAGGGGCAGGAGGAAGAGGAAGGAGGAGGAGCCACAAATGAAGCTCAGCTGCAGCAACCATCATGAGACTCATTCATTCATTCAACCACTTCCACGTATTCATTCTACATTCATACATTCATTCTTCCTGATCTGTGTCTCAGCCTGTCCCATAGGGTGAAACATAGTACATGCACAAATACACACACATACACACACAGCACACACACCCAGGGTGTGGCTGCTTTAGATCTGCTCCTGACAGCGTCCACAGGTCCCACAGTCTGAAGCAGATCTCAACAGGCTGAGGATCAGATGATGAGTCTCCTCAGTTCCGCTCTGTTTACAGGCTGATCAGAGCACCGCTCCACCTGCTGTGCCCTGTGGGGGCGCCGTGGGAGCTGTGGAGGCACTCTGGGGACTGTGTGGAATGAGGGGGGGGGGTAGCTGTGCACAGGTGCAGCAGGTTCCTGGATTAAAGGCTCCGGCTAAGTTTTAATGTTTCTGTGGTTTAAAATCCAATAACACTCACAGTGATGAACCTGAGGACGAGTCCCAACAACCTGCTGCTGGAAACCCCCTAACACACACACACACACACACACACACACACACACACACACACACACACAC
The DNA here is from genome assembly GCA_029224185.1 of Karalla daura. NCBI lineage: Eukaryota > Metazoa > Chordata > Actinopteri > Chaetodontiformes > Leiognathidae > Karalla > Karalla daura. Next base: position 374,958 of record CM055202.1, on the reverse strand, counting down.
ACTCAGTCAGTGTGTGTGTGTGTTTCCTGAGTTTTAATTGGAGGGAGACAATGTTTCTTTCATGTGAGTGGCAGGTTCAACTCAAGGCAGGTTCAACTCAACAGTCCGCCACAGAACAGTCACTTGTTCACTTCCTGTGACTTCACCTTCGACCCCTGACCGACACCTGGGGTCCCTACAGCTGGAACAGAGCCAGAGAATGGAATGTGATGTCATCAGAAGTGTCAGCCATGATTGGCTGTGGCAGTCCGGCGCCACTCACCTGTCTACAGAAGGCTCTGACATACCTGGATGGGACCCTGTCCCACTTTTGTCCCACACCTGCCTCATACCTATCCCATGACTATGCTGCAGGCTGGGTGACACTCACCGGGATGTTCTGGAAGGTCTGGAAGCGTCCATCCAGCCAGACATAGATGGTCGAATTGATGCTGGTGTGGTGCCCGTCGAAGGTGTTGGCCACAACCAGGAAGTGGTATGGTCCCACCGAGAAGAACTCCCAGTCATACGCTCCAGACGTGGAGATGGTCTGGTTCACCTCAAACAGCTGGCCAGCAGAGACCAGCAGAATTAGGGGGGTGTGTGGGTCAGGTGCATGTGAGTGTGTGTGTGTGTGTGAGAGAGAGAGCGAGAGGGAGAAAGTATGTGTACACTCAGTGTGTGAGTGTGTGTGGTACCTTGGTGTGTGTGTTCCACCTGTAGACGGTACTGTGGATGTTGTGGTTTGAGCCTGAAACCAAACAACCAAAGAATTACAACAACAGAGACAATGGACCTGGTTTGTTTAGTGAAGGTGAAAGTGTGAAGTGAAAGTGAAGGTTGTGTGTGTGTGTATGTGTGTGTGTGTGCGTGGCATGTGTGCTGTGAAGATAAAACACACACACACACACACACACACACACACACAGAACTGCTGACTGGACTCATCATGTTTCTGTAAGCCATTCGGGTGGATCTTCTTAGACACTTCCTGTTTACCTGAAACAGCCAATCACTGAAGTGTTACTGCTCAGCTGTGTCCTGACACCAACAAGCTGCTGATTCATGGACCGAATTCTCAGCCGGAAAAAGAACCATGACCAGAACCAGGACCCACACTGGTTCCAGTCCCTCAAACCGACCAAGCTGAGGTCATGGACCTTGTCTGGACCAACTGAGGACCTGGATCTGGTGTGTATTAGCTGGAGCAGCTGAGGACCTGCAGCCTGTTTGGACAGGTACGTCAGCAGGTGTCTACCTTGTCTGTGATTGGCCACCACCAGGAAGGTGTGGTTGTGGAGGTGGAAGGCCTCCCAGTCTACCGCAAAGTGAGTCTCTAGAGTTTGGTGACGGAGGAAACGTCTCTGCCGCTGATTCCAGCGATAGATGACAGACAGCTCAGGCTCCGCCTCCCTGGAGTTGGCCACAACCAGGAAGACCTGATGGAGAGAACCAGAAACATTCTTTAACCTAGCGTTATGTAGAGACCAGACCAGCAGCTGGACTCTCTGGACTCAGTCTTGGTGTCTCTCAGTTCAGGACTGTGTGTGGTCACTGGGTTAGAGGTTGTTTAGAGGTCAGAGGTCACACTGAGCTGCAGCAGGAGAGGGCGGAGCCTCCCTCACCTGTTCATCGATGCTGAAGTGCTTCCAGGCTCTGGCCTCCTGGGTGCTGATGTTCTGGTAGAGCTTGAAGGAGCCGTCCGTCCACCTGTAGATGCCTGAGCCCGACTGGAAGTCCCTGGGTGAAGAGACAGGAGGTTACCATGGAAACGGAGGACTCAGGGTCAGGGCCAGGTCCAGGTCTCTACCTGTTGGCTGCAGCTATGAACAGGCCCTCGGAAGGAATGGAGAACACCTCGAGGTCAAAGGTCTCAGAGCTGGTGAGCAGGTACTGATAGTCCTCCAGGTAGTCCAGACGCTCCTGGTCTGCAGGTCATGACAGGTCAGGACAGGACAGGATAGGTCAGGCCAGGACAGGATAGGTCAGGATGGGACAGGACAGGCCAGGACAGGTCAGGTTAGGTCAGGTCAGGTCAGGTCAGGTCAGGTCAGGTCAGGTCAGGTCAGGTCAGGTCAGGTTAGGTCAGGACACGACACGACACGACACGACACGACACGACACGACACGACACGACACGACACGACACGACACGACACGACACGACAGGACAGGACAGGACAGGACAGGACAGGTCTGGTCAGGTCAGGTCAGGTCAGGACAGGTCAGGACAGGACAGGATAGGTCAGGACAGGATAGGTCAGGACAGGACAGGACAGGACAGGACAGAACAGGACAGGACAGGACAGGACAGGACAGGATAGGTCAGGACAGGACAGGACAGGACAGAATAGGACAGAATAGGACAGAATAGGACAGGTGAGGACAGGTGACATGAGGTGAGGACACGTCAGGACGGGACAGGACAGGACAGGTCAGGAAAGGACAGGTGAGGTGAGGTGAGGACAGGTCAATACTGGTCAGGACAGGGTTCACCTTTGCTCAACAAACAAACTCAGTGGACACAGTGCCCGTCTCCAAACAGAGAGCAGACAGAGGAGTAAGGGGAGTGGGGAGAGCAGGAGGAGGAACAGGAGAAGGAGAAGCAGGGGGACGAGCAGGAGGAACAGTAGGAGGAGCAGAAGGAGGTGTAGTATGAGGGGAAGCAGACGGAGCAGGAGGAGCAGGAGCAGCAGGAGCAGGAGCAGCTCCTCTGGGAGGACTCACTGTGCAGCAGGCTCCTCCAGGTGGAGCCCTCACAGATGAAGAGGCCTCTGGTCTGGGCATTGAACCACAGCTGACCCTGCTGAGGAGCTGAGCAGGGGGGGGTGCTACCTGCTGTCACCCGCGCCTCCGCCTCTGTAAGAACAACAATGACAACAACAGTAACAATAATATTAACAACAGCAAACAAGAACAATAACAACGACAACAATAACAATAATAACAACAACAAACACCACGGAAGAAGAAGAAACGTGAGCTGATGAATGAGCCGTTGACCAGAGGTCGACTGCATCAGTCAACAGGGAGGAGGAGGCGCACACACACACACACGCACACACACACACATACACTCAGCTCCTCCAGATCCACCTGAGGAGAGTCAGAGGGAGTCAGAGGTAGTCAGGGGGAGTCAGAGGGAATCAGAGGTGTCAGAAGTCAAGGGAGAGAAGACAGTGAGAAGACAGTGGAGGAGCTACTTTCAGAGACTGATCAGGGTGATGAACTGGAGCTGGATTAATCAATGGTTTTATTTACCAGATTAAGTAACTGGGGAATCATCTGATATTCAACATCTCTATGTCTCTTACCATATGGGAACTCTGGACTGTGGGGGTCTGGTTGCAGAGGAGTGGACTTCAGGACCTGGGGCACAGAGAGCTCAGCCAGGCTGGGGTCAGAGGTCGGACACAGTCTGGATGTAGCATCTGAACCTGGCAGCAGGACGAGCTGACGCAGGACACCCTGGATACACAGAGCAGTGTCAGGGTCGGGTCAGAATAGGGTCAGGGGAACATGGGGGACATGCCTGTGCTGAGAAGCTGTGACTGAGTGTGTGCCCGCCTCTGGAACAGACCCTTAAGGTTAAGGTTAAATTTAGGATGTTAAAGTTCAGATTTAGTTTTAGGTTAAGGTTACAGTGGGAGTTTAGATTTAGGTCAAGGTCAAAGTAAGGGTAGGATTTAGGTTAGCTTAAGGCAAGTTTAGGGTTCAGGTTCAGGTTCCAGGGATTTTTAGACAGTTCCTCTGATATCCTGGTCACACACTCACAGAGAAACGTCCCCTCATCTTTTTCCTGCTGCCGATGAAGAACGTGGAGTTTTTGGTGCTCAGAGTGTTGGGGAAGGACTGTGCCTGTTTACTGGGAGACAGAAAAAACAGTTACTACACCAACTTCGAACCTCAGCTGAGCTGTGAAACAACCCAAACACGGATGGGTTACACGGATGGGTTGCGGATGTTACACGCAAAGTAGCTCCTCAGCTTGTTCTCCTTCACTATGTGCTGACTGGAACTTTGCTGCAGCTCTGGAGGGATGCGTCCACAACTAGCCTGATTTGACGTTTTAAAATCTGACCTGTTAACAGAGAACTGTTGAACTACAAGTTGGGTTGAAACAACTTGAACTGAGTTAGGAGCCCCGTTAACAGACATGGACCAGGAGGAACCAGCCAGTGTTTCATATCAACATATTGCGACTTTAACAAGGGAAATCTCAGCCACAATCTCCAGAAGTGTAGACAGTTTTTTAAGTACCCGACCAGAGAGTACACACTGGATCACTACTAAACACAGTCCACAGCACCTATCTGCTTCCTATCACCTACCTGTCTCTTGGGCTGCATTGGGCCACTCGGACCACACCATGGTTCACCTGATTCCCACCTACAGGTAGAAGCTGAAGTGGTGCAAACCTGTAGCGAAGAGATCTAAGCAGTGGAGCGGTGGAGCCATTGAGAAATTCCAAGTATCCTTTGACTGATGTGTTTAGGACAGCTACCAACAGTCTGGCGGACTACACAGAGGTGGTGACCGCCTACGCTTCTGTGAGGACAGCTGTATCCCATCACGCACCAGGGTGAGTAACAGCAATGATAAACCCTGGTTCATAGCGGATCTCAAATGGCTAAGGAGGCTCAAAGGGGAGGCGTTCAGGAGTGGGGAAAAAGGGAAGTACAAGAAGTCAAAATACAGCTTTACCAAGTAAGCAATGGTATTCTGAGAAACTCCAACACCAGTTCTCAACCAATGACTCGGCTTCTGTTTGGAGAGGGCTCAGACAAATAACCAAGTCCCAGTAACCCTAACCCCCCTAACCAAACAACAGACGCCTTATAAATGGGCTGAACGATCATTACTGCCGCTTTGAAAGACAATGGGTCTGTCCTGACACCTCGCCCACCCCCACCCCAGCCTCAGCAGGAGCCCTGACACCTCAGCCAGTGTCCCCAGGTTCTCTGCCCCACCTCACTGGAGTTAAGCCAGGTGCCACCATGCTTCAACCCCCCCCCACCATCATCCCTGTTCCCAAAGACCCAAACCCCTCTGGACTTCATGACTTCAGACCTGTCGGCCTGACCTCGGTGGTCATAAAGTCATTCGAACAGCTTGTCCTGATGCAGCTCAGATCCATCCTGCAGTTTGCCTACACTTCGTTCGCCCAGACTTTTTACTTTTTATTATCTATCATTTTTATTCAGATTGTATTTTATTCTCTCCTGCATAAGTCTGCTGCACCAGATGCCAAACCAAAATCCTTGTAGCTTGAACCTACCTGGCAATAAAAGTTTTTCTGATTCTAAAAAAGGTAAATGTCAAAAACCAGGACAGAGCCCTTCTGTCCATGGAGCTGAACCCGCTGGTTGGACCTGCTTGTTGACTTACAGCTCCAGAGGGAGTCCACAGTCCACGGTCAGAGTGGCGTACGGTCCGGTCACCGCCAGCACCACGGTGTGCCAGCGGTCATCATCCAGCCCCACGTCCCTGAAGCTCAGCCGGCTCCGCCCCCCCTCCCCTGGAACCAGGACCAGCAGGTGGAGGCGGCTTTCAGAGACACGTAACCCCAGCAAGAGCTGGTCAGAGCCTTCCTCCACCACTGAGAAGAGGTACTCGTTCCTCTGGAGAGAGAGGAAAGACAGTTGGACCAGACTGAACAAGAGTGAACCAGGCCAGACCAGACTGGACGAGACCAGACCAGGTCCTGGAGGGCTCGTCTGGTTTACCTTCTGTTTCAGTCTTGGGGTCTTGAAGGTGGTGATCAGTGAGAACTCAGCAGGGAAGAAGTCACAGGTGGTGAAGATTTGGGAGGCAGGAAAACTAAGAGCTGTTACTGTGGCGCCGGTCACTCGGAGACCTCTGGACCCTCTGGACTGAACCACCTGCACCTGATTGGTCATTGATTGGTAATCAGTTTCTCTGCCATCACTGGTCTGCCCCCCCCCACCCCGCACGTGTCCTACCTGTGTGGGCAGAGCTTGTCCCTGGCTGGGCAGAGCTCTGGTCAGCAGGTCCAGAGGCAGCAGGTCTGAGGAGGCACAGGGCAGTACATGTAGTAGACAATAGGCGTGTTTCCACCACGCTGGTTCTGGTTCTTTTTGGAGGAGGTTCTTCTGACCGGGCCGTGACTTGGCCTGGTCCTTTCAGGCCTTGTGTCTCCATTACACTAACGGCCCTAATGAACTAATGAACCACTAGAGGAGACGAAATCCGCTAGTGGCTCACTGCTACAAATGGGGTCTCACAGGAAGTTGGACCCATAATCGTTTCTACACCAGCGCCTCCAGGGATAAGGTGGATAGTGCTTCAGCTAGAAGTGATGTGTCGTTCGTGAATGATTTGTTCAAGATGAACTCATTTTTCAAATCACTCGGGAGTAATGAGTCCTCTCAGTGAGCGATTCTTTATTTTCATGCCGTTCCTTCTCTAGCCACATGGAGGCAGCTGCATAAGCTCAGGCAGCAGGACCAGAAACAGAAAAGATTTGTTCGACTCACTCAGCTGTGTGTTCTCAGGGCTGTGGGCTGAGGGGCGAATCAGGAAACGAGAGATGTCTGATATCTGACATTTATTCATTTGTAACACCACACCCGACATAAATTATTTATTCGTGAAGTCATAATTAATTAGTGTTTTTCAGTTCTTGCAGATGTGTTTAGAGTATTGTGTGAAGTGTGATTGTAAATAAATACTTACAGAAAATTATATCAACATGTTGACTTTGTGTTATACTTTGCCACAAAATAATAAAACATAATAATAGTAATGATAACAATCATCATCATCACCATCACAATAATAATAATAATAATAATGTCACATTGTCGACACAGAAAATGCACCTTTAATAGTCTCACTAATTGTCAAAACTTGTTTTACATTTACTCTAGCAGCTGTCACCTGACAGGCAGCTCGGACTGCACAGACCTGTTCTTGTACCTGTTCACCTGACCTGTTCATTTGTCCCGACCCGTTCATTTGTCCCGACCCGTTCATTTGTCCCGACCCGGTCATTTGTCCCGACCCGGTCATTTGTCCCGACCCGTTCATTTGTCCCGACCCGTTCATTTGTCCCGACCCGGTCATTTGTCCCGACCCGGTCATTTGTCCCGACCTGTTCATTTGTCCCGACCCGTTCATTTGTCCCGACCCGTTCATTTGTCCCGACCCGTTCATTTGTCCCGACCTGTTCATTTGTCCCGACCTGTTCATTTGTCCCGACCCGTTCATTTGTCCCGACCCGTTCATTTGTCCCGACCCGTTCATCGTTGGCAGCCAGTACGTCTACATCTCCTCACTGTGGCGCTGTTAAACAACAGCAGGGAGGATGCACGAGCCACTTTATTGTGATGTGTTTTTTCTGTCTTGGGTTTTCACATGGTTTGAATTGGTTGTGGCATTTAATGTATAATGTTTTGTCAGGTGAAGCAAACCATGTTGTCTTCAGTGGTGTAATAGAACTGCTGCCTTCTTTACAATGCCCATAAGATTGCTACAGCGCCACCTGCTGTAAACATAAAGGAAATGATTTGTTCAAGATTCGCTCAATTTACTGTTCTAGAGTAGAAGATCCGAGTCAGTAAAAGGAGTCGGTCATCCCCAAACTACCAGCTAGTGACCGTTGGAGGTACACTTTGAATCCACGGGGCTAACTTTTGAACACACTCACTGATCCATATGATATCAGAGAATAACCCAGCCCTACTAAGCAGCTAACGAGCTAACTAGCTTAACAACCACGGCCTGTAAATCCAAACTCTGCTCTCAACTCTATTCATTCATTTCTTTAAACTCTAATATCTTATTAATCACAGAATTATTTTCAAATTCACCACAAAATCACATGAGTTTTTCATTATTAAATATGAGGTTTTTAGACTGGGTGTATATTGGAGCCAGCCTTATAGATCTCAGTGGTACTGCAGGTTAAGTCACTTCCCGTTGGCCTCACAGTTTGGACCAAAAGACTAGAAGACGTCCATCTTAATAAACAGTTTACTTTTTTTTAATACAGATTGCAGCCGTCTCTGTTACTATTGCCATCTATGGGAAAATGCTTTTTGGGCCCAATGGGATTTCCAGGGAGAGTAAGGGCACTTAATGTATCCCACAATGCACTTGGATTCCAAGTGTACATCCAATGGTCACTAGCTGGAGCCATGTATCCCATCATTCATCCTTCAGCTACCAAGGCCCTCTGCTGTGGAACCATCTCCCAGTCTCAGTCCTGGAGGCAGACACCCTCTCTACCTTTAAGAGTAGGTTAGAAACTCTCCTCTTTGACAGAGCCTACACATAAATCCAAGATAAGCTGCTCTAGGTTGAGTCTGCTGGGGGTCCCTGGCACATTGAGCTCTATCTTCTCTGCTCTCTCTGTGGGTGGGAATCAGGTTCACGCTCCCTCTAGCTTCTCTCTCTCCTCCTGGCCTCTCCCCGTCTGTTTTCCATCTCCTCCTCTTCCTCCCTCTCCTCCTCCACCACTCCTTCCTCTTCTTTTTTTCTTTCAAATTTCTTTCTTTTTTTATTCTTATTTTATTTTCATTAATATTTTTTTTATTAATATTTTTTTTTAATTCTTAATTTTAAATTTTCTTTTTATTCTTATTTTTATTTTTCATTTTACTTTTCATTTTATTTTTCATTTTATTTTTATTATTTTATTTTTCATTTTATTTTTATTATTTTTATTTTTCCCTCCCGGCTTCCATCAGGCTGAGCTGGATCCAGGACCACCTCTACCCGGCTCATCTCACTGCGGTTCCTCCTGCCTGCTACTATGGACTGATTCAACTCATTGATTTATTTATATCCTGAACTGTTAGCCATCAATAATGTTTTGCTTGTGTCCTCCTGTCCTCCTGGGGGAGGATCTCCTCCTCTGTCTCTCTCTGAGGTTTCTCCTTGTTCTCCCTGTCAGGGTTTTTCTTGGGAGTTGTTCCTCAGCCTTTGCGAGGGTCTAAGGACAGGGGGTGTTCACTGTGGACATGTTGTTGCTCTCCTTGTAAAGTGCTCTGAGATAACAGCTGTTATGATATGGCACTTAAAACAAATAAAGTTGAAGTTGAAGTTGAAGTTGTATAATGTGACATTAGTAAGGTCATCGTGAGTGACATCTGATCAAGTGTCCGACAGTATTTGCCAAGTGAGGGCACTATGTAGGGGTTAGGGGTTAGGGGGTGGACACCATAGATATATACAGAAGGCTAGATGTCTCTGGGCGGAGTGAAGAACGTCCGCACAGGTCGGCCATCTTGTGTCGGGCAAGCTTTCCGGCAGAAGCTGTGAAGCCTCATGTAAACAGAGGTAAGGTGAGTGATCTGCACTAAAGTTACTGGTCATATCTCGCTGAAATTTTGACGGTTTTACAAACAGTTTGGTTTCTTAAAAACGTTATGAGTGTGGTTACAACCAGTGCGTAAACATGTTGAAATCGCAGCTTTTCCCCTAAAAAACGACTTAGTTGTGCAGCTTAGTCAAAGTTGTGCATCATGGCTAGGCTACTAGCCAGTAAGTTTACATGGAAGGGAGGCAGAATTGGTCTTTACTTTCTGTTTAACTGATGTTGCACATGGTTTTCATTTTCGGGTTGGTTTGTTTAACATTTCATATTATGACTTTTACAGGTAATAAGGTGATTTTCAAAGGGCATTAGCCCAGTGTGTGTGTGTGTGTGTATGTGTCTCAGTCTCAGGTAAGTACTGGCAGAACCACCCAGAGCTCCATGACATTCCCATCTACTATGCCTCATTTCTGGCCAGGAAGTGCATGATAGTCTACCAGACGTACATCAACGCCATGAACAACAAGATCAGGAGGGCCATTAGCATCAACAACCCCTTTGTATTCGGGCACATGAGCAACCTCAAGGTCTTAGAAAAACCTCAAAGTCTGAGACATGAGGACAGAGGAACCCACAGCCCAGTGTGTGTGTGTGTATGTGTGTATGTACGTGTGTATATGTATATAGTGCATGTTTATATGTGTACGTGTATATGATGTATAATTGCTTAGGTTATTGTGTAATGTTAAGGTGTTTTAAGTTAAATCTGATTTTAAATGAAATAAATGTAATTGAAGTGTATGTGTTAGTGAGTTGATTTCCATGGAGTCTGTGGAGGTAAAGTATCAATGTTTCGTAAGCTGTTCATTTAACTTTGGCATCCACTGCAGCCCTGACATGTGTACAAATATTTTCATTCAAAACTAGAAGTATGGATGTGTATTGTTGTTTGTGTCCAGACATCAGTTCATAAGTACTGCTATGCAGTGTGATGAATATCACAGGTGTGAATGTGCAGCCTTTCTTATGGCCTGTTTGTGATAGGAAACACTGTAGTCTATCTATTTCTGAACATTAATCTATTTTTAGGGCACAACATTCTACACAACTATGCAGTATCATAAATACATATTTGATGTTTACAATAAACCAAACCGTTTTAAAATCGGTTGAAATTTGAGCAAGTTATGCATTTTAAAAGTACCTGTCTCAATACTAACACAATGTAATGGGTGAGCGAGCTGCCCGACACAAGATGGCCGCCATGTGCCGAAGTTTGACTCCATAAGCGAGCAACGCGGACGAGGCATCTAGCCTTCTGCATATATCTATGCATACACATATATATAGAAGGCTAGATACCACGAGGCATCTAGCCTTCTATATACAGTATATCTATGGTGGACACAGCTCTATGTGCCAAACTGACCCGGAAGTGAAAATCCACCAGGAAGGAAATTAGCTGAAACTTGTGAATGTCAAAACTGCATCTTTTTTGTTTTGTTGTTATTTTTTCCTTCCTCTGTCCCTACAGGAGCTCTGCAGAAATTGTGTGGTGCAGTACTAATTGTTTCTAAAGTCTTTGTCGAAGCTCTTCTCTCAGCTTTGCTCCAGCAGTTACACAGCAAATGTCCCCACAAAGGACAAAATGTTCTGTGTTCAGTGTCAGTCTAAACATGCATCTTTCTGGTTTGTGGGAGGATCTGTCATGGTCCTGTCTGTTTCTGTCACTGTGGTGAGTTTTGTCCTGCGCTGGGGTTTTGTCTTATCAGTTCCTGTTTTATTTTGAAAGCCTGACCTTCCTTGTGTCTGCTCACTTACCCTTCCTTCATGTCACACCTGAGTCTTGTTCTCCCTAATCGCTGGTGCTTAAAGTCTGCATCTGCCCTTTGTCTTGTTGCCAGTGCATTTTGATTTGGTTAGCTTGCTAGTGTCCTAGCTCTCTCTTGTGCTGCAGTTTAGTTTGTGTGTATTCCAGTTCCATGTGTTCAGTGCTCCTTTGTGGTCCTTTTCCTTGTGTTCTCCCTGGGGTAAGCTCACATCCTCATGTCTCGTCTGTGTTGTAATTCACCTTTGCTCCTTGAGTTTTTCCACTGTTGTATGTTCACTATGTTTTGCCCCACTCATTAGTTAAGTTCTCAGTCTGGTTCCTTTTTTAGTTTCTTTAATAAAAGTAAAATTTTTGTTTTGAGTCGTGAGTTTGGGTCCTCATTTAATTTTAGAATCACGATCTAACCCAGATCGTAACAGGAACCTCTGGGCCAGGAACAGACCAGGCCCACCACTGTCAGTCCAGGTTCAGGGAAGCGCTGCCTCCCTGAGCTCCAGGTCTCTATCAGCTGTGGGATGTAAATGAGCTGCTCTCAGATCAGAGTTCTCATCAGTAGCTTATCAGGGGCCTGATTCCCAGCAGAGGCTAAAAATAAAACAGGACCGGGTCCATTAAGGCAGCATCCTGTTCCTGCTGGAATCATCGTGTTCTGCAGTTTTATACCGAAAGTCAGAGATGAGACCCAGACTGACTGGACCAGCAGCAGCTAGAGGACCACATGGACACACTTAAAACATCATGCTTTATACGAATAAGTCAATCAGAGACCGGAATACTCCACAGTTCTCAGTCTCAGCCACAGACCACACACCAGTCATGTCTACATAGAGTTACGCAGCATCTGTCAGACTGACTCCAGGCTGGTTCGCGACAGGATCTCATCTCCATGCAAACAGTGTTTTTCATCAAACAGCTCAATGAAGAGAGTTCAGAGGAGTAAAGAGAAGTAGAAGACAGAGGCCGCTTTTCAGAGGAAGAGTAGGAGGAGCAGGGGGAGGTGCAGGTAGGCTGTCTGGAGATGAATGGAGGGAGGGGACCACAAACCTGATCTCATATTTCAAACAAACCAAAAGCAAAGAAACGTCTGAAAGACCTGAAACTGCCTGCGGCAGCACGCAGTACACACACACACGCACATGCAGGCAAATATGTGCCCACCCTCATACAGCAGCAGCCTTCTTCCTACAGGTAAAAAGTGAATACCTGTAAACAGCAACCATTAGCTAAGCATCACTGCCTGCCTCTATTGCTAAGCTAGGCTATGCCATCTGTTCCCTTTTGCCTTTTTTGCCAGATGTTGTGATCAGGCCTGTGCTCGTACCTGTGCAGGCCCTCCAGCTGTGGCTCCGCCCCCTGGCAGCCAGCAGCAGCCAGGTGAGCAGCAGGGGGTGCCAGGTAAGCATCACAGCAGGTCTCAGTGAGCTGCTGCCCCCCCACGCTCATCCCTGACTGGACAGCCAGCAGCCAAACACCAGGGATCCCCCCCAGCCCCTGAGAGGGAAGATCAACAGAGACCCTTATCACACCTGAGGTTCCTGCAGGAAGTTACATCATCGTCCTGAGCAGGTGTCATCTCACCTGAACTCGGTCCTGACTTCCTGTCTGGTGTTCAGTTGAAGGTCACACCTACTCTGGTCCTGGACATTCATCCATCCCAGTGTCTGCTGTCTGTCTGCAGGTGTCCAGGTGCCTCCTCAGTCCTGTCAGATGTGTGTGTCCCTCCTCCTCATGATGAAGGTCCTCAGCTCCACCTGTCCACTCCTCCACACAACTCCTCTGTTTTCCTCCTCTCCTCCCTCTGCACACCCGTCTCCTCTGGGGCTGCTCTGCTGCTGCTCAGACTCAGGTGACTTTACAGCGACTCACCTGAACAAGCTTTAAATACTGAGACAGCGAGGGGGTGGAGCTGGGGGGGGGGGGTGTCTGAAGTGGTGCTTGATGGAAGAGATGAAAAGGCAGAGCAGAAATAAGGACTAAGAGGAAGGAGGACAGGACGTCTCTCTCAGCTGTGGGATTGAGGAATCCCCCCCCCCCCCCCCCCCCCCCCCCCACACACACACACACACACACACACCCCTTAACTCTCTGGATCACTGCAATGGAGACAGACATCAGGCGTGTCACAGTCTCCCTTCAGTTTAGATGGAGCTCCAACCATCTCCCACCTCCTGCGCCTACAAGTCTTTCTAGGTCCACATGAAGGTCTCAGATCTTTCAGTGTGTGTGTGTTTAGACCAGAAACGGACCGATAAACCTGGAGCAGCTGTGAAGTTGAGATAACATCAGTGGGGGAACTGAACAGCAGCAGGTGAGATAACAGCTTCAACAACCTTCTGAGAGTGTGTGTGTGTGAGCTCTGCCTGGTCAGAGGTGTGGTCCTCACCTGCCCAGGTGCCTGTTAGCAGAGGTCACCATGTCAAAGGTCAGAGATCAAACTGTTCAACGGAAACTCTGCCAAAACAACTCAGGGCAGAGCAGGAGCCTCCATCTCGCTCACACGCACGCATGCACACACACACACACACACACAGAGCAGCAGCGGGTAATGACAGTGTGTAAACACACACACACTAATGGCCCCTTTGTGTGTGTGCTACCCTGACAGTAGCGATGCTGGCACAGCTTTGATGTGGTGTGTTATTGTGTCGGGCAGGTCCAGACAGGAAGTTGCTCAGATCTCTCTCTCTCACACACGTCCTCAGGTGCTTCTCTCCAGGTTATGATCTGACCCAGTCTCACTACAGCTCCCATGATGCTGGGCAGCCTACTGGACCTGGAACTGTCACCATGGTGATGACTTCAAACACTAAGGATTGAATGGACCGTCCACCAGCTGTGCGTCTCTCTCGAACACGCACGCACGCACGCACGCACGCACGCACGCACGCACACACACACACACACGCGTTTTCTTTGTCTTTATTTCCATGAAGAGAAAAACAGGAAGCAGGACAACAACTTCCTGGTCCACGTCAGAGCCACAGCAACATCATTGCCCCCGACAGGAAGTAAAGTGCAAAAAGAGAGAGAAAGAGAGAGAGAGAGGGGAGGTGGAGATTGCAGGAGCAGGGGGAGGGGGAGGCTCCTCCTGATCCTGACCCTCCCACTCATCAGTCTAGTCTGAATCAGTTGTCCATCAGTTTATCGATTGCCCACTCTGCGCTATCCGGTTTGTTTACATGGAGACGGGGACCGTTTCTGTGGAGACAAGAGCTGTTCCCATGGAGATGGGGGCGTTTCCACATGACATCATCACTACAGGCCCAGAGACTTGCGGACGATCTTCTGAGCCAGACGGTAGAACTGCTCCCGGTCCTCACGCCACATCTTAGAGGCGTCCACGTTGGCTCCGCTCTCATCGTTGGGCTCTAGGGTGGGGGGTTGGTTGGGGGGGGGGATCAACAACCTGGATTTCTGGTACATTTCACTGCATGTAATCATCAGTTCAACAGTGTTGTTGAGTGTTGAGTTGAGTGAGGTGTGGGTGTGTTATGCTCTGTTTCCACTACATGGTACCGGCTCGGCTCAACTTGGCCTTGTGTGCATTTCCATTACCTGAATGCGTAACCCGGTATTGTTTTATTAGTACCCGCAGGCCTGCCGAGCCGAGCCGAGCCGGGCCAGGCTCGGTATCATGAGAAACACCAGCATCGGTGGCAAAAACAGACTTTCTTCCCACAGTGACGTTGGACTGGACACAGAAAAGTTATCTTGCGACTCGGCTTCTTCTTCCCCTTACTATTAACAGGCGGTCGCATTGTGACACTATGCACATGTGTTGCTATGACAACCAGATACTCTCAAGGTGGCACCACTTAATGGTAACGCGCTCCAGCCGAGTCAAGTCGGTACCACGTAGTGGAACAGAGGTATTAGTGTCCAGCATGGGAGCATTGTGTGTGTGTGTGTGTGTGTGTACCTGCCAGCATGCTGACCACTGACAGCAGGATCTTCTCCACACTCTGGACAGGGCTCCAACGCTCAGCACTGCTCTCATAGCCCATGGGGTCATCTCCAGGAGCATGAAGGATGGAGATACACACCCGGCCATCTGGGTAGACTGGAGGGGTGGGGTGGGTGAGGGGTGGGGGGGTGGGGTGTGATGTTAATAGCACTCAGCGTGTGTGTGTGTGTGATGATGGTGCTCAGTGTGTGTATGTGATGATGGTGCTCAGTGTTCCAGTCTGTAATCGGTCTGTAATGACAGCAAGCAGCCGCTGACAACACATACACCCTGTCTGCAGGGTCACATAGAAGGTGGTTGAGGACTTCATACAGTGTGAGTGTGTGTGTGAGTGTGAGCTCTTACTGTTGGGGTGGAACATGTCGCAGGTGAACCTCATCTTGGGGGGGCTGAGGGGGTAGTCAGAGGGAAAGCTGAGCACCGCAGGAAACACACCGCCCTCAAAACACGTGTCCTGAGGTCCCCTGAGAGAGAGAGAGAGAGACACACACACACACACACACACACACACACACACACACACACACACACACACACACACACACACAGTGTTAAGGGCCTGTTGCCTCCCTATCTGTGACCACAGCAGCCAGTGATGTGCGGACTTGGCAGGTCATTACAGGACGACATTATGATGTCACTGGTTACGTCCCAGGAGCTGGATAGACTGGTTTGACTGATTGATCAGCTGCTGGATCAGACAAGCGATCATGTGTGAACAGTTGAGCCTGGAGCAGTAGCGCCCCCTGCTGACCCCCTGTCTCCACTCACATGATCAGAGCTTCCCATTCAAAGAAGTTCTCCTCATTGGCTGGACCTGGAGGATCAAACACACAGTTATTGCTCCATCACACCTGTCACTCAGCTCAGCACCTCCCACAGCGCTTCTCCACTTCCTGTCCAAAGATCATCCTAGGCACTACCTTAACTCCCTCTGACACTGGCCAATGAGAGAGACAGTTGAGCAGCCACTTTCACTTCAAAGACCCATCAAGGTGATGAACTGGTGCTGGATCAGTGGTTTTCTTCACCACTTAATGTGACAGACCAATCACCCGATATTCAACCCCCCCCCCCCCCCCCCCCCCCCCGTTTTGTTTACATGAAGTGAGCTAGTGATGAAACTGGTCCTCCTCCCAGACCCAGAACTTGACATCCATGATGCATCATTTTTCTTGTCTGTGTCTGATTAAAAGTCTAATACCATACACAGCTTCTACGAGTGTGACATTGCGCCATATACAACCAGAAGATGCTGTAATGTTAGGGTTAGGGTCCTCCCTACAGTCAGACCTGAACCAGAACCTGGAACAGGAAGTAGACCTGGACCAATACCTGGACCCCCAACCTGACACAGCAGGTCGAGGCAGATGTTCTACCTGTCTGAGCTTGGTTCTGGTCCAGGTTTCTCAAGAGTTTCTGGCTATTTGTTAGTATGTATGTTTGTTTGTTTGTGTGGAGCTGATGTGAATGTTGTTGTGAACCTGAGCTTAGACAGTGCAATGTACAGGTGTGCGAGTCTAACCTGCCACGATCCCCTCAGGTGGGTTCAGGGTCAGTTCTGAAAGCGCGCACACACACACACACACACGCACACGCACACACGCACACGCACACGCACACACAGTATAAACTCAAAACGTCACATCCGTCCAGACTCCACCGTTTGATGTCGAAAAACAGAGGCTAAGCTGGACCAGCCTGGCTCCTCTTAGAGTAGAGAAGGAGGAGCAGCTCCTCCTTAGCCTCTTCTTAGCTTAGTCTGTTAGCAGGCTAAGCTAACGGGCGGCCAGGGCTGAACGCGGTGACGTCACGGGTCGTTACTCACGTTTGTATTCGGCCATGAGCCTCTTCAGCGCGGTACCGGCCATCGCCAGACAGCAAAAGGACCGGGTCGGGTCCGGGTCCGGGTCCGGGTCCAGATCCAGACAGCTGGTCACCTGATCCGGTTTAGCCGCGCTCTGCGCATGCGCACAACAAAGCATCCGGTGTTCAGCGTATGAGCGCGCTCACAGCGCCCCCTGCACGTGCATGGAGGAAGTGACACACAATCCTACAGACTGCCATGGATGAGTTCTAGCTGGATGGCGGCCCATTCCTTCCTATGGAGCCTGCTGCCTGGCTCCTACGCCTCCTCTCTTCATCATGGACTCTGAGAGCTTGTTGGGGGGGGGGGGGTTCCGTGTTGGGGAGAAAGCGCTGCCAGACCACACGCATGCTGTGAGAGAGCATGTTGGGGGACGTCACACTGTGCTGGGAAACCGTTCACTGGCTCTTCTGGCCTGTAACATTTTTTTGATACATGAAACGTCCATGAATTAAAAATAAGCACTGCAAAGATCAGTAGTGATCTATGTCTGCAGCTGAGGACGTCCTGTCTCTTGCTGTCTCTTTTACTGCTGCTGTCTATGGGGAAAAATGCTTTTTGCTGGTCTTGGCCCGGAGACTCCGGAGTCTCCTCCCCGACAGAAGCAGGCTGAAGAGGCTGTAGGATGGTTGGGTGGAATCACCAGGTGGCTTTACAGGTGAGGCGGGTTTGGTAGAAGTCCAGAAGGGGGGATGGGCACCAATGATCAGGGCTCTCGCCCTTCTCAGTTTGAGGAGGAAGTACAGGTGCTGGTGGGCTGTTTTGTCTTTTTTCGGATGTTAGCTGGGTAGAGACGACTGATGCTGTTTGGAGTGGAAAGTCAAAGTGTTCCATCACCCTAGACTCATCACAGAGTGGATGGAGGACCTGAGGAGGTGGCCTCCTGTGAGCTACGGAGATATTCATCAGTTCTGTTCATATTCATACGAGGAGATTCATTCCTAAACTCGTACCGCCCCTCTTTATGAACCTGCCTCACCTCCTCACAACTTCGCAGCCAAGCCATTTGTCACGATAGGGATGTTGGGTTGTCAGTTTCCCATCCACACAACGAGAGGAGCAGACACAGGGCTTTCAGGAGGACTTTTGAAGTTGCCCAGTGCCCTGAGCCAGTAATGTTAGTCTTCTTCAACCCGGAGAGGCAGTGAAGGATTAAAGGTCTGCCTGCAGCGTTCACCACCACTCCTCCCATGATTCAAACATTCCTGTTGAAGAGACAATCGCCTCTTCTTCCAGTTGTTATGGCAGCCACAGACTGCACAAATAATACTCGTCATTTGAAATCTCTTTTACGACACTCGATATCAATTATGGTCAATGACTCTGCCACACCACTGGAAGTTCTTTTTCACCTCCATCATCCTCAACACACCCACTGCTCCATACATACATACCAAAGACTGTATAGACCCTTTTACTGTTTGTATACAATAACATATGCATGCACATCGTGGCAGATGTTCCCAATGAGACATGAATGAGACAAACAAGATAGTAAGAGAAAAGTTGAGCGAGCAAAGCGTTTCCAGCAACAAAATGTCTGGTTGATGATTTTAATATATCCTTGGCTGCCAGCCAATGCCGTGTGCACTCTAGTGTTTTTTTCTATCTCTATGGGAGTGACTCTACCGCACAAACTCTCAGGGGTCTATGATGTGGAAGAGAGTCATATGCGCCAGGCAAGTCGGGTCCATAGGAACGAATGCCCTTAGCAGAAAGAAGTTTATTCAAGTGTATTATGAGCATACTTATTTTATACTCAAACCGAAGAGGCTTACTTGAAGTTGACTTTTTAGAAACTATATGTTATATACTTAGGAATAGTATAGTGAAGTATACTTGGTTTATACTGAAAAGTATAAACAAAAGTCTAAGACTAAGTACATTAATAATAAGACCTAGACTTATACTTTAATACAAAAACTTGTACTTATACTTTTGTACACTTTTTAAATACAACTGCCACAAAGTACTAATATCTTGCTCCAAGTGCATAATAAGATCAAGTCATTGACTCATGCTTAACATTTACTTTATATATGCTGGAGTTTAAAACTTCACAGTACATAGCATGTGTGCTCAACTGCATTATCTTTATGTACCTGAAACTCATGCACATTTCACTTGACTTTATTGATCAAGCTAGTCCATTTCATAAGGGTTTGGCAATGGTGATACAAAGTCTTTGTTTTGGGTTGTTTTTCGTCCGGGCCACCAGGGGTCATTGAAATGTCATGTGGTAAAGGTCAAAGGTGACCACAGGTGTTTTAAATTGGCCTTCAGTCAGTGCTGAGTGGGAAGAGCTTCACCGTTTCTGTCTGTGCTCAACTTTATTTCTTTGTTCTCCTTTCATTTTTCATATTACTTACCTTCACTGTAATCAAAGACCATGCTGGAAGACACTGCTTTAAGGAATAAAAACAAGATCTAAAGTGAAACTACAACAAATGGACTCTCGACATTTTCATTTATTTAAGCTGAGTACTCTTTCTTGCCCTTTTGAGCTGGTAGCAACCAGTCATTGCACATAGCGTCGGCTGTTTCAACAAGAACACATTTAGCTTTGATCATGTCAGGCCAGACAGCATTACCAGTTTCAGTTTATTTAACATATAAGAAAGTACTTTCTACATTGATTTGTGAATCTTTAAGGACTTGATTTTAACATGCAAATGTACATTTTGTCCTTTGATTTTCACTAGTAAAGTAGGACTTGATTTCATAGGTCTTTGTTTTGAAATGTTTGAAATGTCTGAAAATATATCAACCTTGTTTTCAACATTCTGACTTGAGATTTTGTGAATGCATCACAATCGTGTTTGTCCCAAGCACAATCTGTCCCGATCCCGCTGGGTTACACAGGTAACCAAGCTATCATCTGAAAGTGATATGATAGTGGTTTTGAACATTACATTTCCATGTCGCTGGTGACATCATGACTCCAGAGGATTAAAGTTTAACAAGTAACCAAATAACGTTAGTTACTTGTTACAAAGTTTATAACGGTATACTTAAAGTCAGGGCCATCACTGCCTATACTTAGAAAACGTACAGTGCGTAGGGCCCCTGCTTAAAGTATACCATAATTAACTAAAAGTAGGGACTCAAGGTATATAACTAGCAGCCTAACTAACTAACTGGCAGTATATACACAAGTGGACTTTAAGCATACGACAGGGATATATCAAGTACATTGACATATAGATGAGTGTACTTGTATACTTTAAAGCAGTGGTCCTCAGTAGGAGGCTCCCGGGCCACATCTGGCGTGCTAGCTGCCTCTTTGTGGCCCCCGAACTGTTATTTCTTCATTATTCACTATCAGAGGTGTTTTAAGTGGCTTCCGGACTGACCGCGGTGTGGCCAGCCTCTGTCTGGCTTCAGCGCTGATAGGGAAGAGGAGGTGAGCCGCTCACACACACAGGAAATGGCTCCATCCAGTTCTGAGGGCGAGGCAGGAACTGGGGAAACATAGGCTTAAATCTGGTGTCCCTGGGATCGGGAAACTTGATTAGCTGCTCCTCCATGACAGTTCTGGAGTCCCCTGGAACTCGTGACCCAACAACCTCTCTCCTATTGGACGAGCTGTGATGTCATCACAGCGCGGTCGTCATCTCATTAATAAGTGTTTCACACTGACACACCTTGAATGTGAAATAGTGTTCCTATTATGAAAAATAGTGTTGCTTTCCTGAGGTCTTGATTTATTTGTTGTGCAGGTGCTGATTTTCTGTTAAAGTGAAAGGAACGTTCAGTTTGATTTTGAGTTCCTGAGATGCTTAAATCCCTTTAGGACAGAAACATATATTTCCCTTTTTCTTGTGGTTCTTTGTGTTTATATTAAAAAAGAAACATGTTCTTAATGCCCACCCGATAAGGTTGTTTGTTTGTTTGTTTTAAACTTGTCATTCAAAAAGGACATTTAGTTTTTAGTTTTTTTACAGTATTATTGCTTGTGGCCTGATTGATGTCAATTAATGGACCTCACCATATTTGAAAAAAATTTGTAGCCCTTTAAGATTTCTATTTGAGTACATGCCTGCTTTAAAGTGTACTTTTGCAAACTTAGAATTAACTTTAAAGTGTACTTTTATAAACTAAAAATGTTCCAGTTTAGTCCGAAAAGTATTACATTTGTATACTTTCTAGTACACTAAAAGTACATGGCCTGTAGTATACTGTATTGTTATACTGGGGTATACTTAATAAAATGAACTTGAAGTATACTACTTTTTGCCAAGGGTGGACCGCCATGTTCAGTCCCAATACGTGGCTCCGACTCCACTCGGCTTTCTGTGTGTTTCCATTACCTGCAATGTGTAACCTGGTACTATTTTTCTGGTACCTGGTAGCCATGTAGGCTGGGTGTGCTTTTTTCAGAGTTTCTCATTTGTTTTTCACCTGTTTTAGAAATAATGACAACCCACAAAGCGACACCTTGGTTGGACGAGGAAGTGGAGACATCTCTGTCCTTTGTTGCTGACAAGAAGATCCAACGAGAGCTTGACGGGGCAACAGGCCACGTCACGTCCGGAAAGCGTCACTTCCTCCTGACTTCCGACAGCACTGCTTCAGTTTCTGCTCTATCCCGACTCCTATCCTTTGTGTTCTTTCTTTGATTTACCACAATTAAATTATCCTGTGTGTGCCACTCGACCACTCGATCCTGTTGTTGGGTCCTGCCCTCTCCCCGACCCACTTCCTATACCACTCCTAGTGCCTTTCTATCACCCTTCCCCTTCTGCTTCTCCTGTCCCTCTCTCCTGCTCAGTGTGCCATATGTTTAGCTATTCCCCTGCCTCCTTTAGCGAGGGTGATACGTGTAAGCACTGTAGTTTATCGGTGAGGTTGGAGGCCAGGCTTAGCGATTTGGAAGCCCGGCTCCGCACTGTGGAAGCAAAACCATCAGCCACAGTTAGCCAGCGCCCATTAGCCACCGCGGAGCCGCTTAGCTTAGCTCCCCTTAGCTCCCCTCCAGCTTCTCCCGAGCAGCCGGGAAAACAGGAACGCTGGGTGACTGTCAGAGGGAAGCGTAGCTCCCGGCCAAAGTCCACCGAGGCCCACCTAACGCTTCCCACTTCCAACAGGTTCTCCCCGCTCGGCGACACACCCGCCGAGGATAAATCTCTGGTCATTGGCGACTCTATTTTACGGAATGTGAAGCTAGCGAGTCCAGCAGCCATAGACTGCATCCCGGGGGACAGAGCGGGCGACATTGAGTCTAAATTAAAGCTGCTGGCTAAGGCTAAACACAAATATAGTAGAATCATTATCCACATCGGCGCTAATGACCTGTGTTTACGTCAATCGGAGGTCACAAAAAATAATGTGGAATCGGTGCGTACAATGACTAAAACGATGTCGGACACCGTAGTTTTCTCCAGCCCCTCCCCAACCTGGCAAGTGATGACATGTTTAGCCGTACATCATCATTTAACCGCTGGTTATCGAGGTGGTGTCCCGCAAAAGACGTGGGCTTTGTAAATAATTGTCAAACTTTCTGGGGTAGACCTGGTCTCATTAGGAGGGACTGCATCCACCCCACGTTGGAAGGAGCAGCCCAACTCTCTAGTAACCTGGCTAAGAGCATTAGTCCTCCCCCACCCTGACTCAGAGTTGAGACCAGGAGGCAGAGGAGCAGTCTGACACACTCCTCTGTGCTTCCCTCTACTCAGTCACCCACACAGAACCCCATAGAGACTGTGTCTGTCCCCCGACTGTCCAGATTTAGCAGCAGAGGAGCGACCCTTAACAATCTTATAAAAACCAGGAGTTCCTCAGTCACTTCTCAGGACAGGAGCATTAAATGTGGATTACTTAATATCCGCTCCCTGTCTTCCAAAGCCATTCTTGTAAATGAATTAATCTCTGACAACAACATTGATGTGTTATGTCTTACTGAAACTTGGCTTTGTGAGGGTGACTATGTTAGCCTAAATGAGGCTTCTCCTCCCAGCCACATTAGTTACCATGTCCCTCCATGTTCTGGCTGTGGAGGGGGTGTGGCAGCCGTCTTTGACCATAGTCTATTAATTACCCCTAAACCTAATATTGATTATAGTTCATTTGAAAGCCTTATCATCAGCTTGTGTCACCAAAGCTGGAAGCTGCTCTCCACCTCCACAATATCACTAACATGAGGCTCCTCCTCCCTCTCCATGCAGCAGAACAGCTGGTCCAGCCTCTGTTACCTCCAGGTTGGACTACTGCTCCTCTCTACTGGCTGGATGCTCCAACAGGTGATGAGAACTCTGCAGCTCCTTCAGAACGCAGCAGCTCGTGTCCTGACTAAAACTAGACAGAGATCACATCTCTCCTGTTCTGGCCTCCTAGCACTGGCTTCCTGTACCATTCAGGATTCAGTTCTAAATCCTTCTCCTTGTCTATAAAGCTCTTCATGGTCTGGCACCCTCTTATATCTCAGACCTGATAAAACCCTACTGCCCCACTAGGACACTCTGTTCTCTGAATGCAGGCCTACTGGTGGTTCCAAGAATCTCTAAGTCTAGATGTGGAGCCAGAGCCTTCAGCTACCAAGGCCCTCTGCTGTGGAACCATCTCCCAGTCTCAGTCCTGGAGCAGACACCCTCTCTACCTTCAGGAGGAGGTTACAAACCCTCCTCTTTGACAGAGCCTACACATAGACCTACAATCCTAGATAAGCTGCTCTAGGTTGAGTCTGCCGGGGGTCCCCCTGGTATATTGAGCTCTATCTTCTCTGCTCTCTCTGTGGTGTGGATCGGACTCACGTTCCCTCTAGCTTCTCACTTTCCTCTTGGTCTCTCCCCGTCTGTCCTCCTCCTCCTCCTCCACTTCTTCCTCTCTTTTCCTACTCCGTGACTATGCAGGACTAACATATGGACTGGGACTGTGCGTCTCCGGAGTGTCTGTGCCTTTTTTACCTCCCAGAATCCATAGATGCTGAGCTGGAACCAGGGCTCCGTCCCTCAACCCGGCTCTTCCAGCTTTCTACTCTGGACTGATTCAACTTCTGATTTATCTATATTCTGAGCTGTTAGCCATCAGTACGGTCTTCCTCCTGGGGGATCTCCTCATCTGTCTCTCTCTGAGGTTTCTCCTTGTTCTCCCTGTCAGGGTTTTTCTTGGGAGTTGTTCCTCAGCCTTTGTGAGGGTCTAAGGACAGGGGTGTTCACTGTGGACATGTGTGCCCTGAGATAACGGCTGTTATGAACTGGCACTTAGAACAAATAAAGCTGAGTGGAGTTGAACACGCAGTGAGCGTGTTTACCTGCGTTGCTATGACAACTCAGTGCTGTACTGTTCTGTAATGGAAACGTTGTTGACCCGAGTCGAGTAGAGTAGAAGTGAGAAGAGTCGAGCTAGTACCACGTAGTGGAGAGCCAGTGATATCAGCCATCACTGATGATAACCAATAAAATGGTTCTAATAAAATGGTTGATATAGTGTATTTTTATCCAGTGTGTGTAACATGATCAGATGTTGAGACAAAGTTTTTAACTCATGTGATTTTTTGGGGATTCATGTATTTTGAGGACATGACTATTACTCTGAAGATTCTGTGTTGTCGGTGTGTCAAGATGTGACCAGGTGTTTCCAGGTCTGACCCTGTGGTGTGTGTGTGTGTGTGTGTGAGGTCAGAGGTCACAGAGCCAACAAACCACCTGATGATGATCTCACAGCATCTCCTCAGGTGAGATGATCTCACCTGTGGGGAACACACTGACACAGGCAGCACCAAGCTTTGTGATTGGTTTATTTAGTTTGTGTGAAGTCCTACACCATCTGCAGGGCAAACTGATAGAAAACAACCAAACATTCAGACATCAGTACACGTCAGTCTGGGGTGGGGGCTGAGATAATATTAGAATTATGACTCTGTGAATTAAATACGTTTAAAAATAAATCATTCTTAAGAACAAAGCAACAGAGAGCACACACACACACACATACACACACCAGTGAGTCCTTAAAGACGCTCCTTTGGTTTCTGCTTGAAGCCTGAAATAACTGCTGCAAAGCACAAACGTGTGGAATGTGGCAAAAATAAGAAGCTTAGAGACAAGTTGCCCAGTTTCAGCTGCTCAGAGCGAAACTTTCTTACAGGAAATCTCTGTCTGCGCAGGTCTCTGTCTGCACACGTTTGCACACTGTGTTTAGATCCTGATTGGATTGAATTTCCTGATAAGAACCTCCTAGAGGGATCAATAAAGTTTCTATCTATCTAAACTGGTTTAGAACCTGAGGAGTTAGTTCTTATTGTGCATGAGTCTGAGCAGTGACAACTAGAGAAGATGTGAACCAGAACCCTGCAGAACTCTGAACTTTGTTGACATAATTTGTCTGCTCTTCTATGGTTCCTTCCTCCAGAGGAATGTGATTCTGGCCTGGTTCTTCAGAGAGAGCCAGTGTCCAGAGAGACCAGAACCAGAAGCTGATTGTGTGAAGCAGCATTAACTCATCATATCACTGCATGTGCAGAGTCAGAGATGTCACACCTGATTCCTCCCAGTCTCACTTTGCAGATTTCATAATGAAGGAATAAGACAAATCAGATTATCTGCACTCATAATTAGTCCTAGCAGGTCAGAGGTCACTGCAGATGTTGCAGATGTTCAAATATCTGGGATATGACCGTAACGTTAAAGGAGCGTCTTTAAGTTCTAATGCTGCTTCAAGCCTCAGTTTAAGGCAGCAGGAGAAAACAGTGAGGGAGCGAGGCTGCAGCTCAGACTCATTCACAGCTTCACTGTTGCTTTCAGGCTAAGAAGTTAAGGCTCAGAGGTGATCAAAGCTCTCAGGTGATTTTTGAGTAAAACTGCTGTCAAAGTCAAGAACACAAAGACACAGAAAGAAGAGTGCTCAAACGGAAGAGAAGAGTCCACATTAGTCAGCCCAACACATGAGCTGCAGCACAGAAGGTTATAAGCATGGATAATATCATCGACCATCGTCAGCTGGAGCTCATCCACAGAGTCGTGTCAAAGACACAAAGCTAGAGAAACATTTCAGACAAACTATGAATAAATAAAATTAAGTAACTACAGGATGAAACACATGGATAATAAGTGGTGACAAACAAGCAAAGTTAATCTTCAGATTAAATTATTATTGTGATGTTCCAAATTGGTTTGATGAATCTCGATGTCTTGAAGCTAACTTTAGCCACAACTTCGAGCTACAGGTTTATACTGTTTATATTCACTGGTAGCATCATCATCTCATCACCTGTAAACACCAGTCAGTCTGATTGTTGAATGGTTGATGTTAGCATTAGCATTAGCCAGAGTGAGCTTAGCGAGCAGGCATTAGCGCTAGTTTGAGCCCGAGCGCCTCCATCAAGCTGTTAGGTACGTAGTGGATAAACGTGTTGAGCTGCAGCTCCTGCGGCTGAAGGACCTGACTCTGTGGATCTCAGCTCTGAGCTCCTTCATCGTTCCTCCATTGTACCTTCCTCCTCCTCACCTGGACTGCCACAGGGTTGCATACAGTACGTTTACAGGGCACTCCCCCTATCCTTCATGTTGGAGCAGAGTGTGTTTGTTGGGGAAACTCTTCATCACAGTTTCCTGTCACAGTTTTTGCACAAAGAAAAAACAGGACCCCCCCCCAACCCCACCCCCTTCCCAGATGATTGGTTAATGCATCACGGTGTGTCACACATTCATGAGCTCCCACAAGTCCTTTCTACAGTTCAGTGTGAGTCTGTGTGCTCCTGTGGAGTTTTCGGTTTCTTTTCACACTCCTCTTGTCTTTTTGAGCTCCAGCTCCAACACATTCAGTTTTCAAGATTAATTTTTCATGTGTTGGATCAGAGTTTGTGAGCACATGGCTCCACAGCTGTTCAGAAAACTCCACAGGACTCCACAGTCTCACCTGAGATGTCACACTACTGGAACGTGTAAGAGTGAACAGACTGTGACAGGAAACTGACCAATGAGGAGAGCCTGAGCAGAGAGGGGCAGGGCTTCCTGGCATCAGGTGGGTGGGGTTTAGCACACAGTTGTAGTTGGATGAAGACAGACATATCTGAGGCGCTGGGAGTCTGCACTTTACTTTCCCACCTGTTTGACATAAGCCCCGCCCACCTCATCCTTCTACACCAGAGACAGTCTGTAATTGGTGGGTTCATGTTTCCTGCTCAGGTAAGACAGGCAACAGAGAAGCTCCACCTTCTCTTCCTGTGGGAGTCCAGACAAGCACTGCCTTATTCTTCCTCCTCCTCTTCCTCCTCCTCCTCCTCCCCAGCCATCACCTCCACAAGGAGCTCGGCAGTGCAGGTGGCTTCCCCCAGACTGTTCACTGCCTTCACCGTGTACTTAGCATCATCATCACCGTTCACCTGCAGGGGTGACACATAGGGACATGGAGACTTAAGGCCTTTGGCCTTGGCCCAACCAAAGTGCTGCTGCGTGGCTCGTTTTGTGCAGCTCAAAATGTGAGACCTCGCGGCATCGGTTGCGTGGGTCGCACATGCGTCCTGTCGAACTGGCCAGACCAGTAGGTGGAGTCTAGAGTCCGGGGCTCAAAATAGTTTTAACCGGGAACTCGAATCACTCTAATCCATACAAGCTTTCTGTGTTTTACGCAGCTGAGTGCATCTGGGAGGTAGCTGAACCTCTCTCAGTGGGACAGCTCTCAGTGATTTTAATGGAAGATGATTGTGGCAGGTACCGCATTGCAGCTGTAGGGTGGCGCTAATGTATCCAGTGGAATATGGGGGTTATCCTAACCCTACCCTACCCCTAATCCTAATCCCGCCTCTACCCCGACCCTAAAGCTTTAACCAGTAGACCTTTCCTTTGCTGAAAATTGTGTGGTGGACGCCTCCAGCTCAGGCTGTGATGCTAGTGGTAGCACCGGAGCGCTGGGGAACTTTACAAGAGGGGTGTGTGTGTTTGTATGTGTGTGAGCTGCTACGTGAACGTAATCGAAACTGAAACTTAACTTTGTTTTCCGGCCCCCGCACTATAATGGTGGGGCAAACAGTGCACCTGCCCCCAGGATGGCACCACCTCTGCCTCATTTTGAGCCAGGAAAAACCCTGAACCCAAACCCTAACTCAAAACCATCTTTTAATTAATCATTTTCAGAAGAATCTCAGCACCACACCATATCTGCATTCAGTTTCTGTATAGTTCTGTTCTGAATTAAACTTAACCAGATTTAAGCTAGTTGGCTAAACACAGATCCTATACAGGCCTCTGCAGTCCACCAGTGTTGCGGTTGTTGTGTTGCATCCAGCGGGGGTTGCTAGGGCAACAGTTCAAGTGGCGGGCTATGACATCCTGGTTTCCATGTGAATGCACTGGGTAGTGTTTTCAGATGTTTCCAGTCTGGGTCCCATTTTAAAACAAGAACAGTCACCCCCAAAATGTGTGAACGAAACTTAAAAAACTTCTGTGAATTCATCTTAATCTGAATTAGGTGCGCTCTGTTTACAGTGTGAGCTTTAGTCTGGTGTCAAGGTCAAACACACACACACACTTGTCTCCACTAGTCTTAAAACAGTTGACCTCTGACCTCTGAAATGACCAGACTGCAGTTCCCCTCTTCATCGTAGTCTATCTGGAAGTGTCTGGTCTCTTTGATCGGCTGGTCGTCTTTATACCACACCACCTCAGGGTCAGGGTAGCCTGGACACACACACATGCACACAGTTACTATCACCCACCCGGGTTTTACAGAAGGTCATGCTGAGTAAAGGTCACTTCCTGTCAGTCTCCGTACCTTCAATCTTACAGTCAAAGCGTGCAGCGCTGCCCTCCACCACCTCCACGTCTCTGATGACACTGCTGAACGTCGGCTTAGACTCCGCCTTCTGCTCGTACTCCAGACACTCCAGGAACTGGTTGTCCTCTGGACACAGACAGGTGATGGACAGATGGGTGAGCAGACAGAGAGGTGATGGATAGATAAGTGCTGGACAGACAAGTAAGCAGACAAACAGGTGATGGACAGATGGGGAGTAGACAGACAGTTGAGCAGACAGACAGGTACCCTCGGTGGGGGAGCCCTTCTTGGCGCTGACTCCTGCCATCATGGCCATGGAGGACAGTCGACCGATGGCTCGGACAGCGTGACCGGTTTTCTACCACCACAGAAGAAGACAGAACCTCATCGTCACTTCCTTTTAATACTCTTTTGACTGTGAATACTCCTTCTCTTGTTCTTATCTTCAGTTCGTTTAAGTTTACATTCAACACAAGTTCTGTACATATCCTTAGTCTGTATATACACCTCCTTTTTAATTAAAATTGTATTTTTAGTATAAAGTTATATTTTGTGATTCTGTGTTAATTGTGTAGCTAGGGGGACGTGCAAAGGAAGGATTTCATTGTTCAGTGTGACGGTCTGCTTAACTGGACATATGACAATAAAATCTTGAATCCTGGTGTATAGCAGCGAAGCGGCCATTGCTGAGTGTTTACCTGCCACTTCCTCCTCAGGATATATTTCTTCATCCTCTCTTTTGAGAGCTTCTTGGCTTTCATGGTGTTGGTGTCCTGCTTGAGCCAGGTGTGTTCAAAGCACTGAGCACAGGTGAGACGGGCTCTGACATACACACAAACACACACACATATTTACTTACCAATTCATAATGCCTGTATTTCATGTAAGAAAACAGCTGGGAAACTGCAACTGCTGTTTACATTGACCAGCTGCAAGTCTTCACACTCATAGATAGATTATATGTACTGGTCATGGTCATTTGCTTTCAGTAGTTCTTATCCATTCATACATCCATCCATCCATCCTTCGTCTGAGTGTGTCCTCTCACTTCATGTCTTTCTTCAGCAGGTTGGTGATGAAGTCTTTGCCGTTGTCAGAGATCTCATCGAAGGCCTCATCCTCAAAGTCCCAGGAGGCTGAAGTCACGTTGGACAGAGTCTCGTTGTCGTTGTCTCCCATGAAAGGAGAGAGACCGCTCAGCCTGAGAGGAGAGGAGTTGCCAGTCACCAGTAACCAGTTAACAGTCACTAGTCACCAGTAACCAGTTATCAGTCACTAGTCACCAGTCACCAGTTATCAGTCACTAGTCACCAGTCACCAGTTGCCAGTTACCAGTCATCAGTTACAGGTCTCCAGACATCAGTTATCAGTCATCAATTACCAGTCACCAGTTACTAGTTACCAGTCACCATTGATCAGTTACCATTTACCAGTTACCAGTCACCACTCATCACCACTCATCATTTACCACAGTCACCAGTCCCTGCGACAGCTGAGCAGGAAGTAGCAGACAGACTCACAGGAAGCAGCCTGACACCACTGGGACAAACTGTGCCTGGCTGCTGGCTTTACACCAACCACAGAGTCCATGTCACTGTCAGTGTCAATAACATGTTAATAATGATCGCCTTTAAATGATGTACAGCAAAGCTATAAGAATAATAAGGTAAAGACTTAATAATAAATAATTTGCATATGTGATACGTTCACATCCCTCTGACACATCCCACTTCCTGTTTAGTTTGATGTTTCATTAATGACTATGTAAAAATGATAATTTATTAGTGTGGCAATATGAAAGGTGTATCTGTAAAACATAACAGCGGAAATGCTCAATAAATAAATAATATAGATATTAATATATGTGTGTGCATGTGTGCATCTGTGTGTGTCTATCTATCTATCTATCTATCTATCTATCTATCTATCTATCTATCTATCTATCTATCTATCTATCTATCTATCTATCTATCTATCTATCTATCTATCTATCTATCTATCTATCTATCTATCTATCTATCTATCTATCTATATGTCTGTCTGTCTGTCTGGGAGACCCGCTGTTGTCACAGAGTGTTTGTCCAAGGGGAGTTGCCATACTTTGCTGTTCAAGATTTGCTGTCCAATGCTGCCTGATCTGCGCATGGATGTGTAATGGACCCTTTTACAGCTGACGTCATCAAAAAGCTGCGCGCGCATAGGGGCAACGGAAGCGTCGATGTTCCCCATTCATTTTGAATGAGAGACAAAAACATTGAGGGAAAAGTTGAGATAGCGAACCCTTTCCTCCATTAAAATGTCTGGTTGCTGTGTCTACAGGTGTCAGAACCGATATTCTACCGGCAGAGTAAAGTTTTGTAGGATTCTGAGAGGATCGGGACATTCCTGAGGTGTTTGTTGCTGCAGGCGATCAAACGTGTTGACTGGAATCAGGACGGAATCAGAAATGCTGCGTCTGTAGCGCCCACGTTATATCTGTTAAGGTCATCTGTTACTGCGTGCCACACCCACGGTCCATGGTCCGAAGTCTCTGTGTCCATGGTCCAGGGTGTCTCTGTGTCCATGGTCCAGAGTCTCTGTGTCCATGGTCCAGAGTGTCTCTGTGTCCATGGTCCAAAGTCTCTGTGTCCATGGTCCAGGGTGTCTCTGTGTCCATGGTCCAGAGTCTCTGTGTCCATGGTCCAGAGTGTCTCTGTGTCCATGGTCCAAAGTCTCTGTGTCCATGGTCCAGGGTGTCTCTGTGTCCATGGTCCAGAGTCTCTGTGTCCATGGTCCAGTGTCTCTGTGTCCATGGTCCAGAGTGTCTCTGTGTCCATGGTCCATGGTCTCTCTGTGTCCATGGTCCAGAGTCTCTGTGTCCATGGTCCATGGTCTCTCTGTGTCCATGGTCCAGAGTCTCTGTGTCCATGGTCCAGAGTCTCTGTGTCCATGGTCCAGAGTGTCTCTGTGTCCATGGTCCAGAGTGTCTCTGTGTCCATGGTCCACAGTCTGTGTCCATGGTTCAGTCTCTCTGTGTCCATGGTCCAGCCTCTCTGTGTCCATGGTCCATGGTCTCTCTGTGTCCATGGTCCAGAGTGTCTCTGTGTCCATGGTCCAGAGTGTCTCTGTGTCCATGGTCCAGAGTGTCTCTGTGTCCATGGTCCAGTGTATCTCTGTGTCCATGCTCCAGTGTCTCTGTGTCCCTGCCCTGAGTCTCTGCTCCCCCAGCAGCTCCAGTCTCTGACTGTCTCACCCCCCCATGCTGCGCTGTCCCCAGCTCCACTCCACCGCTGAGTGGAACAAGCAACATTCATCTTTTCACAACAACTCTTGAGTACGGAGAACTGACAGAATGCTGAATCTCTGTCATGGTACCTGATGTTCTGTACGTGACCACAGGCAACGTATTCGTACACATCCAGTACCTTATGGGCTCGTAACTTTCGGTTTCTCTCGGTTTCTGAATTAAATGAGGATAAATATCGGGTCATTGTTTATTGGCCACTGGCCGAGATCAGAGATTCCCATTCTGACCATTAGACCTGGTCTCAGGAACAGAGATAACCCACTGGAATCCCAGCACGTCTCCATGGACCCAGTCACAGCCGCTCTGGGTCGCTCTGAAATGGTCGCGATCCTGAATCCTGTAAAACTTTATTCTGTCGGTAGAATATCGATTCTGCAACCGTAAAATCAACAGCCAGACATTTCCATGCTGGGAACATTTTGCCATCTCAGCTTATTTCTCAATGTTTTTGTCTCTCTCATTAAGAATGAATGGGGAACAACGGCACTTCCGTTGCCACAATGCGCGCGCATACATCATTGTTTACAAACAGTAAAAGGGTCTATAAGAGCTGGATACCGGACCAAACATGGCGGCCCATTCATTCCCATGTACCCTGCGCATACGACTTGCTTCCGCATCAAGGACAGAATAGAGCTAGAGCTAGTAGAGTCACTCCCACCAACAACACGGGACCATGAACCAATCCATGTTGGGGAGAGTCGAAAGCGTGGCGAGACGCAGCGAGAAGCATGCGCTTTGAGAGTGCATGTGAACTGCTGTGATGTCACACTGCTGTGAAACTTTTTAGTGACTTTTCTGTCAATAATTTTTTTTGGATAAATGAAATGTCCATGAATTAAAAATATGCAATAGAAAGATCAGTAATGATCTGTGTCTGCAGCTGAGGGCGTCCTGTCAACACAGCCGGCTTTTACTATTGCCGTCTATGGGGAAATTTTTTTTTTGGGCCCAGTGGGATTTGTGTTGCAATACCAGGGTTGGCCACTGGGAAAACTTGGCTGGCCGGCAGAGGGGTGGCGCCCTATCCAGTTCTTATCATACATCCATGGATCTGCAATGCTGCCCGATGTGCGTTGCCGCTATCTTGGACAGCTACAGCAACTCCACTTGGACAAATGCGCTTGGTTGCCGGCTCTTCATGAAGCACAGATGCAAGTCAGTGTCAGTAATAGTCCAATAATTAGTATGGATGGACATCTGTCTGTGTCGGACGCTCGCTGTGCTGGTCACTCCAGTTCGCGCATGCACAGACAGGCCGCGACACAGATCGGAAGAAGTACACAAACAGCAGACATTCACAGGAAGTAGCAGACATTCACAGGAAGTAGCAGACATTCACAGGAAGTAGCAGACATTCACAGGAAGTAGCAGACATTCACAGGAAGTAGCAGACATGCACAGGAAGTAGCAGACATTCACAGGAAGTAGCAGACATTCACAGGAAGTAGCAGATATTCACAAGAAGCAGTGTCAGTACCCGATCTGGGCGGAAGTACCCGATCTGTGCTCTGTGGATGCTGCACATGCGCACAATGACGTTTGATCACGTTTCAGGAAAAAGGACATGATGTGTGAGGAAGAAGGACGGTTTGCTTGGCCGACTCGTACCTGTTGAGTTACGGCAGTTTCTAGCTTTTTAATGATTTATCTACTATAAAAGTGTCTCTCACCCGTCTCAGCTTCTTCACAGACACCACAGTAGATCTTTCTCCTCTGGAAATATATTCCCGCAGTGCTTTATAAAATTCAAAAGTCATCCTATAATGAATAAAGCACTAAAACAGCAAAGAAATGTTATAAAGTTTCGTCAGTAAGATGGCTCCCTGGCTGAAAGGCTCTGCTCTGAGTCTCTTTGGCGCCACCCTGAGGTAATAGAATGTAAACAAACCGCAAGGGAGGAACTGAGCATTGTCCTGAACACTCAGACTAGAATATACAAACTGAGCATGCGCGGACACCGATCGGGTACTTCCGGATAGATCCGGTACCGACAAGCAGACTCACAGGAGGCAACGTGGGTACCCGATCTGGGCGGAAGTACTCGATCGGTGCTCTGTGTCCACGCATGCTCAGTTTGTATATTCTAGTCTGAGTGTTCAGGACAATGCTCAGTTCCTCCCTTGCGGTTTGTTTACATTCTATTACCTCAGGGTGGCGCCAAAGAGACTTAGAGCAGTGCCTTTCAGCCAGGGAGCCATCTTATTGACAAACTTCATAACATTTCTTTGCTGTTTTAGTGTTTTATTCATTATAGGATGACTTTTGAAGTTTATAAAGCACTGCTGGAATATAATTCCACAGGAGAAAGATCTACTGTGGTGTCGAGACGGGTGAGAGACAATTTTATAGTAAATAAATAATTTAAAAAGCTAGCAACTGCCATAACTCAAAAGATACGAATCGGCCAAGCAAACCGTCCTTCTTCCTCACACATCATGTCCTTTTTCCTGAAACGCGATCAAACGTCCTTGTGCGCATGTGCAGCATCCACAGAGCACAGATCGGGTACTTCCGCCCAGATCGGGTACCGACAAGCAGCAGACAGACTCACAGGAAGGAGCAGACACAGGAGGCAACAGACACTCACAGGATGTAGCAGATGACTCCAATGCTCCACATGTCAGTGGGATAACTGATGGCCTCGTAGTTGATCACCTCTGGAGCCACAAACTCTGGAGTCCCAAACAGAACCTTCAGAGTTCCTGCATTTTCTATGAGGAGAACAAACAGGACAGAGAGGATTGCGAAAAGGACAATGAGGGGGACAAAGAGGACAGAGTCAATCAACCTGTCCGTCAGCACTCCACAGTCAACAGGACCAATCACGACATTTCCATGGAAACACTGGTGTTAATACAACCAGTTAACATCATCTGACTCGTGCAGACACTGTTAACCAGTTGCTAGTAATGGGAGCACTGCTGTGCATGTGAACATGGATTGAGGTGAGACAGCGCCCCTTGCAGTACTCACCCAGTCTCCTGGCCAGGCCGAAGTCGATGAGCTTGATCTTGCTGCCAGTCTTATTGACACACATGATGTTCTCAGGTTTGAGGTCCAGGTGAACGATGCCTTGCTTGTGGATGAAGCTCACTCCGTCAATGATCTGCAGCATGTACTTGATCACTTCTCGCTCCGTCAGCTCAAAGTCTTCATCGATGATCCGCTCAAAAAGTTCACCGCCCGAGATCCTGCAGAGGAACACAGTGTCATTATCTACTGTAGAGGTGCTGTTTGGATTAAAATGAACAGAAAATATGCAGAAGATTCTCTGTGCTTTCATTTCTCATTGAAATGTGTTTTAGACCTGTGATCTGAATGTTAGCAACTCTCTCAAAACAAGAATCTGTCTGTAAACAATGTCCTTCCTGTTGTTGGCCATAAGGGTGGTTTTCCTGTGTTTATCACATCAGCAGAGAGAGTGTGTTTGTGTGTGTGTATGTGAGTGTGTACACAGCATCTGCCCATCACTGCCTTCAGCTCTACAATTAGCAGAGAGGAAGTGGTCATTCCTCTCATATTTGGTCAGAGCCATATTTTCCAGTCTTGTTCAGATAAACAGATCAAATCTGAGCAGCTTCACTTTAACAACTCAAACATTTCTGGTCATGTGAACTCTGGGACCCTGATCCTCTGAAGGTTTCTACTGGTTTTCACACAGTTGCAGATCAATGAGGGTTATCTTCTACATGTGGAACCACAGAGAGGGGAGTGTTACGTACATCTCCAGCACCATTACGATGTCAGACTTCCCCTCGAAGGCGTCGATGCACTGCACCAGTTTGGGGTGATGGAGGCTGTTCATGATACCGATCTCCTGCCGGACGTTCTCCTTCTCCTTCGCTGAGTACGCCTTGATGAACTTCCCCGCCCAAACCTTCTTGGTTGCTTTCTCCACTAGTTTAAACACCTGGCCGAACTTTCCCCTGTCGCAACATGACACTCATGGATCTCATGGATGTTCTCAGCATGCTTTCAGCATGTTCTCTGTGTGTTCTCTTACGTGCCCAGCCTCTCCTCCACGTCATACAGCTCCTTGACCTTTGTGTCTGTTCTGATGGTTACATCTCTGTAGTCAGGATC
This sequence comes from Karalla daura, assembly GCA_029224185.1. NCBI lineage: Eukaryota > Metazoa > Chordata > Actinopteri > Chaetodontiformes > Leiognathidae > Karalla > Karalla daura. Next base: position 338,953 of record CM055202.1, on the reverse strand, counting down.
TTTCTCTGAGTCTGACACAAACAAACACGGATCACAGATTCAGTCGAGGTTGGTCTGGTTTCAAGGTGTGAGTCGGTAATGTGTGTGCGCAGTGTGTGTGTTGATATGTGGATGCTAGAGAAGCTCAGATCAGCAGCACCAACAAGAAGCTTGTACCTTCGTCCTCCTCCTCGGCCTCAGCCTCGTCCAGGTTGTCTGTCAACCAGACACAGCTCGGTTAGTTTGTTAGTAGTTTAGTTTGGCCACAGCTTCATGTCATGAAGGTCAGTGAAGTTACACTGAAGTTACAGAGACTCTGAGCTGGAGTTTATTCCACACACAATGGAGTGTTAAAACAGTCAGCTTCAAAATAAAATCATCTCTTTCACAGTCTGTTTGACAGCTGCTGTGGCCCTCCTAACCTGACCTGGACCTTCTAACCTGATGGGAGGGTGAAGGAGGTTAAACTCATGTCTTTGACTCACCATCGTCCACCAGTCCAACAGTAACAGGCTCAGACTCAGCGCTGGGTTCTCCGATTCCATAGATGTTCTCTGCCCGAATACGAAACTTGTACTGACGTTCTGGAAGAAGGTTCTAGAGGAGGGCAAGAACTTCATTCAGACTCCATTCAAACAAACACAACTGGCACTAGACATGTTATTCCAGAGTCCAGGTGTGCTGGAGCAGTCACCTGGATGTTGTAGGAGGTGCTGTTGCAGGACACCAGGTGCTTCCACTGCGGCTCCACAGAGTCCCAGATCTCCAGGTGGTACGACTGCACCGCGCTGCCGCCATCATAGGTTGGCCCGTACCAGGACAGTGTCAGGCTGGACCTCCGGATGTCTGAGGTTGCAGGGACCTTGGCTGGGGGATCTGGTTTATCTGGGGAGGGGACATAATGGGGGTCACAGTCCATATACAGACAGAGCAAGTCTGACACCTAGAGGCTGCAACAAGCAACTACAACACATCTGGTTAAAACAGTCACCAACCAGAGACCCTCATCACAGAGCAGGATCAGAGCTTAGCCAGCTAACTTCAGGCTGCACTAAAGCTGGTTCCTGGATAGCAACTGATGCTGAATGGCTAACCCGCTCCGGTGCTGGTTAAGCTCTGGGTAACACATCCAAACCTACAAAAGCTTCACCTCCTGACCAATCACATATCAAGTCCACAGAAGGCTTGATGATGATGTGATCAGTCAGCTCCCAGTGGTTTCTGGAGGATCCTCCTCTGAGGAGGGAGAGTCAGATTGCTAGACTACTGTAACTAACATTGACTACAGTAACTACATTAACCAACATTAATTAACAGAGAGATCAGACAGATTGGATCTTGTGCCAGCAGTCTTTCCTGCTCTAGCAGCAGTCACTAAGCTGGTCATATGTGGTAAACTCCACCTCTATATGTGCAGGTGCTCACAGCTAGATTGGGAAAGCCTAGGTTGACTAATCCAGTTGATAACCTTCTTCAAGACCCCGTTTAGCCAGACTGATGGTTCCTGGGTTTAGTGAAGCCAGATAAGTGCTTTGGTGATTTAGTGCAGCAAGGACAGCAGGAGGTCCAGCAGGAGGTCCAGCAGGAGGTCCAGCAGGAGGTGTAGGTTCTTACCCACGATGGTGAGGTTGAGGGCGGCCTGGCGCAGGCCGAAGCTGTTCCTCAGCTCGATGGTGTAGCAGCCACAGTGTTCCTGCTGCCCGCTGCAGATGGTGAGCTTGCTGCTGCTGTCACTGCTCTCGATGGAGATGTCAGCTGAGGCCTCCTGGATCTGACACACACACAGTAACTGTGTGTTCACTGTATGTCTGTGTGGGTGTGTGTGTTTACTGTGTGTTTCTCACTGGTTTTCTGAACTTCAGCCAGGTGCAGTTGATGGGTGGGGCTCCAGAGAACTTGCAAAGGATCTCCACCTTCTCTCCTGCCATGATCTTCATGTCCTCTGGAAACTGCAGGATCTGAGGTGGCAGCGCTGCACACACACACACACACACACACACACACACACACACACACACACACACACACACACACACACACACACACACACACACACACACACATCAGTAAACCAGTAAATCAGTAACCAGTGGCTGAGCTCTGATTGGTTGCCAGCAATGAGGCACAGGTGTGTGTGTCACCTTGCTTGGGCGGAGTCTTGGCCGTTGGCTTCTTTATTCTGGCCTCACCTGGAACACACGTCAGAGCATCAAACTGGGGACACCACTGCTGCACCGCTCTGATGACCAGGGGCTGATCAATACACAGTAACTGCTGATCATAGTCACCATGGGAACACACACACACACACACACACACACACACACACACACACACACACACACACACACACACACACACACACACACACACACACACATCAACGTGTGTGTGTGTGTGAGAGAGAGAGAGAGCCTCAGCAGAAGAATGCAAGTGTCTCTGATGACCATATTTGGTGATTCTAAAAACATCTCCTGTAGCTTCCTGCTCTGACAGCTGCTTAGCAAGAGAAGAAGAAACTGGGTGAGATACTGGGTGAGATACTACAGTACCAGGCCTGAGGTACTACAGTTCCTCAGTACCAGGCTGAGATACTACTGCACCAGGCTGAAGTACTACAGCACCTTAGTACCAGTACCAGGCTGAGGTAACGAAGCAAAAAATAAAACTCAGTGAAAGTGAACAGAAAACTGAACTGTTAACTGAACGTTAACTAACTGCTAAAGGAATGCTAACTTACTAACTTACCAACTAACAGCTACCTGAGCTAATTACTGACTGATTTCTAACTGACTGCTAACTAAAAAAAACAATGACAAAAAATAAAGTAAAAGCTAACTGAGCTAGCTTTATGAGGTGATGTGTGTCAGTGGGCAGGTGGGCAATGTAAACAGCTTCAGGCTTTCTATATGTTCTTGAGTTTGTTACAGATTTAGTCAAAGAGTTCAGAACGATTGCTGATCGCTACCTGAGGGCTTTGCCCTCTGTGCTTTCTCAAAGATTTAACATTAATTCTCAAAATTAAAAACCAAGTCAAACCAAGGCACACGACAGAGAATTAAGATGAAATCTGTTAAATGTTCCTCATCAGCTGCACAATCTTTAACCAATGCTGGCTGTACTGAGTAGTCATGAAAAAAATAACCCAATCTTCATTTGACCTCTGTGATTCCTACAGGTTTACACAAACTCAGAACAAGGGAACAGTCCAAACTAGAATTGTGACGTTCACGAACGAACCAAACCTTTTGAACGTTAACATGAACGGTGGTACCGAGTCATGTTTGGTTGGAAGCCGTTCTTTTTACTCTCTCTCAAGGAGGAGCAAGCCCTCCGCCCTGGTGGACTACCGTCTGACACCAAATTAAAATGAATTATTTATAGCTCAAATGAGTCCGTTTTTGAAACTCTTTGAAACACAAAGATGCGGCTCCAAAGAGCCATAAATCCCATCTCTAGTTCAAAGTCTTCATGAGTCCTGAGACCATCAAGTCTCTCAGAGGTCTCTGACACACACACACACACACACACACGCACACACACACTTATGTGTGCTAACATTGCAAATACGTGATTCCATTCAATTCTTAGTCAGACCCAAGTCCTGATCCTGGACCATGATCTGGACCAGGATCGTGATTCTGCTGCTTATGGACCACAAAGATCCTAAAGAGTCTGAGTGAAACCAAACAAAGTCTGAGGAGGAGCAGAGAGGATGCCTTAAAAGGAATAGAGGGAGAGAAGCCACAAAGAGCTCTGACCCGCAGCCCCCCCCATCCTCTCTCCGTCTCCCCCTTCCTGCTGTCGGCTTAGATCTGCTGGCTAAACTCTGCAGATGACTCTGAGCCTGAGAGTTTGTAGAGTTTTTTGTTAGTTGAGGAGATAGAGCTAGTGTCATGCTGACGAGGCTAACTAAGCTAAACAGACGAAACAAGCTAGCCAGGCTGAACAGGCTTACCAGATGAATGAGACTAACTAGGCTAACCATCATGGATTTATCTTTGTTTGCAGTGCAGCTGAACAGTGACAAGAGGTTGAACTAACTCAGACAGTTCAAGGAAGTCAGTAAGTTGGTTAGCCAGTCTAGTTAGTCTGGTTAGCCTACAGAATAATAATAAGATGTCTCAACAGTACAGACATGCTTTAAAATAGAAACCAGAACTGCTGTGTGTGTGTGTGTGTGTGTGTGTGTGGGAAGCAGTGATCCCAGTCTGCAGCTCCATATTGGGACAAAAGGAAAGAGGTTGCCGCATATTTTGGAAACTCACTCTCTGAGGTTGGAGTAGCCTTCTTAGACTTCCTGTCAGCCGGAGAGTTCTCAGCTGGGTCTGTGGGGAGCGGGGAGGGGGGAGCGGGGGGTGGGGGGTGGGGGTGGGTATGAAAACATACGTGACATCTTTTATTTACAGACGAAACGGGAAACTGGTGTCACTACTCGATCTGTCCCCAGTCACGCGTATGGAGCAGCAAAGCTGTTGTGTTTTGTTTTTATCGTATTAAGGTTGCGATAGGAATGACTGGACCGAGGAGGAGCCAGAGCTGGGCTGACGTTAAGATGGTTAGCTGAAGATAACATGACTTCACAGCAGAGCTGCTCAGGTTAGTTACTAAGCATTCAGTTCATCTGGTTGAAGAAGCTGAGGCTCCTCTAGGGAGGAGTAAAGAAGTTGGATTTGTGTTTATGTGCATGTGGGTGTTCACATGGCTTCAACTTAATGGATAACCACAAATAAAACAGCAATAATAACAATAATCATAATAATAATAATAATAGTGACTAAACTCATGTAAGGTTGCTCCCTCTAGTCTGGAGAGCGTCTGAGCATCCATGACTGCTGCAGAGCTCTGAGACAAATGGCGTGAACACAGTCACGTTTGTGGTACAGATCACGTGGTGACACCAGGAAATGGGAAGAGGAACAGGAAGAGGAACAGGATGTAGCTCCTCACCGTCAACCAGCACCATGCAGAAGCTCTCAGTTCGACCTGACGACGCCTCCACTCTGCACCTGTACTGACCTTCATCTTCTGGCAGAGCCTTGTCTATGGTCAGAGAGCACAGGCCTCCTGCGCGCACACACACACGCACGCACGCACGCACGCACGCACGCACGCACGCACGCACGCACGCACGCACGCACGCACGCACGCACGCACGCACGCACGCACGCACGCACACTCAGAGTAAGTATTGAGGATATGTGAACAACATGACAGTCACAGAACATGAACTCTATAGTGTGAGCTTCTCTGTGACCTCTGACCTTTACCACCAGACCACACACACAGACACGTACACACACACGCACACAGACACACACACACACACACACACACACACACACTGGACTGTATCAGGGGCTGTACTGAAGACCGAAATAACAGCAGTGGGATTACACACACATGCACGCATGCATGTAGGCACACACAGACACCGTCTTTTGTGACCTCACTTGTTCAGAAATACACAATACATGCACAAATACACACTGATGTTTAGATTTTGTAACAGGTCCTCACTGTGTTAGAACACACTATGTCACTGTGTGTGTGTGTGTGTGTGTGTGTGTGTCTGAGGGAGGAGACCAGGATGAAGCTCTGGATGCTGCTAACATGGGAATGGAGATATGTGGAAGAAGCAGGTGAACCAGTGGAGGAGGAGGATACGTACTGGTCTGAACCAGTGGAGGAGGACGATACGTACTGGTCTGAACCAGTGGAGGAGGAGAATACGTACTGGTCTGAACCAGTGGAGGAGGAGGATACGTACTGGTCTGAACCAGTGGAGGAGGAGGATACGTACTGGTCTGAACCAGCTGTAAACCTCTGGAAAATTGTGAGAAGCAGCTGTTGTGTTACTACAAAGCAGAAGAACACTAGTGGCCATGCTCCTTCTACTGTCCCATGGTCCAGACCATGGAGGAGACCAGGAGGAGAGGACCAGGAGGAGGAGCAGGATGAGAGGAGGAGCTAATGTAACATGCCATCAGGCTCTGATCCTGCGACTATTTGTTCACTATTACGATAAACTTGATAAATTGAAACAGTGGACATGTTAGCCTCAAGATGTCGTTCCTGTACTCAGCCTGATTGCACCTCCCATAATGCAGCAGGATGACGTCACTGTGACGTCTCCATCGGTGTCAATCATTAAAGCAGTGTGGAGATATGAGCTGGTACTCCATGACAAACAGGCTCAGAGTTAAAAAAATCCTCCTTGATTCTTCCATGTAAACAATTCTGAACTCCAGGAGCTGAGGGAGCGATGGAAAGCAGACACATTATGACCTGGTCCCCACGAGTACAGTAAGACCGTGTGTGTGTGTGTGTGTGTGTGTGTGTGTGTGTGTGTGTGTGTCCTAAGTAAAGTGATCTGTTCCCTATTGAAATACCAACAATAGTCTGCCGGCAGTGTCACAGCTCACATCCTGTTGCTCTCTGTTGTTTCTGGTTCTATTAATAGAGTCTGAATCCACTGAGCTCCATCAGCACCAACACTAAACTCAGAGAGAACACGCTCCGGGGACACGCTCCGGGAACACGCTCAGAGAACACGCTCCGGAAACACGCTCCAAGAACACACTCGGAGAACACGCTCCGGGAACACGCTCCGGGAACACGCTCAGAGAACACGCTCAAAGAACATGCTCCGGGAACACGCTTCGGGAACACGCTCCGAGAACACGCTCCAAGAACACACTCGGAGAACACGCTCCGGGAACACGCTCAGAGAACACGCTCCGGGAACACGCTCCAAGAACACACTCGGAGAACACGCTCCGGGAACACGCTCCGGGAACACGCTCAGAGAACACGCTCAAAGAACATGCTCCGGGAACACGCTTCGGGAACACGCTCCGAGAACACGCTCCAAGAACACACTCGGAGAACACGCTCCGGGAACACGCTCCGAGAACATGCTCCGGGAACACGCTCAGAGAACACGCTCCGAGAACATGCTCCGGGAACACGCTCCAAGAAAACGCTCCGGGAACATGCTCCGAGGACACGCTCCGGGAACACACTCCGAGAACACGCTCCGGGAACACGCTCCGAAAACACGCTCCGGGAACACGCTCCAAGAACACGCTCCGGGAATACGCTCCAAGAACATGCTCCGGGAACACGCTCCGAGGACACGCTCCGGGAACACACTCCGAGAAGACGCTCCGGGAACACGCTCCGAAAACACGCTCCGGGAACACGCTCCAAGAACACGCTCCGGGAATACGCTCCAAGAACATGCTCCGGGAACACGCTCAGAGAACACGCTCCGGCGGGAACACGCTCAGAGAACATGCTCCGGGAACACGCTCCAAGAACACGCTCCGAGAACACGCTCCGGGAACACGCTCCAAGAACATGCTCCGGGAACACGCTCAGAGAACACGCTCCGGGAACACGCTCAGAGAACATGCTCCGGGAACACGCTCCAAGAACACGCTCCGAGAACACGCTCCAGGAACACGCTCCAAGAACATGCTCCGGGAACACGCTCAGAGAACACGCTCCGGGAACACGCTCAGAGAACATGCTCCGCGAACACGCTCCAAGAACACGCTCCGAGAACATGCTCCGAGAACACGCTCCGAGAACACGCTCCGAGGACACGCTCCGGGGACATGCTCTGGGAACACAGCTTCGCTTCACAGTATGTCCAGCCCAGAGCAGAGCTGAGGGTTTGTGGTCTGAGTCAATCTGGACAGACTGAGAGCTGCTGTCTGAGCTGGAACATGATGGAGAAGTTAGGTCTTCTTCATCATGTTCATCGAAGCTGAAATTAGTCAAATGCACAGAATTGTTCTGTAGATGGAACTTTAGATTGTTGAACTGTTAATACAAATTCCTGTAATTCAGTGAGAATCAGCTCTTCACTCTCTCTCTCTCTCTGTGACCTCTGACCTTCATTGGCGAGGACGATGAACTTGGACGGTTTGATGACCTTCCCGTCCAGCGTCCAGGTGACGGAGACACCGCCAGCGTCCGGCGCCGCCAGGCGGCACTGGAGCCGCAGCCGCTGGCCCTCCAGCACCGTCACATCGCTCAGCTGCTCCGCGAAGGCCGGGCCCTTCACCGAGGCGGGAGCAGCAGGAGCAGCAGGAGCTGAGGCGGGAGCAGCAGGAGCAGCAGGAGCTGAGGCAGGAGCTGAGGCAGGAGCAGCAGGAGCTGCTCCTCCGTTGCTGGTGGTCCTTTTCTCGTTGTTCCCTCCGTCCACACAGTTGTGGATGGCTGTCTTCACATTGTCTCCGTTCTTCTCGGGCGTCTTCTTCTTGTTGCTGAGGATGGAGCGGAAGTCGGCGGCGTTCTTGGCGGGCGTGTCAGCAGGTCTGCCGGCGGCGGCGGCGGCGGCGGCGGCGGGGGGGGCCGCCCCCCCCCTTCCTCCCCAGCACGCTGCGGAAGTCAAGCTGCTGCGGGGCGCTGGCCTTGCGCTCTTCCTCCGTCTTGGCTTTGACACCCTTCAGGTTGGCTTTAAAATCCATGAGGAGTGGCGGGCTGTGGAGCTGCCTCGGCTCCTCTTCCTCCTCTTCTTCTGTGGTGTTGGTGGCGTGAGGAGCGCGGCGTCCCAGCAGGGAGCGGAAGTCCAGCTGCTGCGCCTCCCTCTGTCGCAGCTCCTCCTCTCGATGCTCCCTGGTGAACACGCACCGTCTGAGGAGACCACGGGGCAGAGCAGCAGTGTCTGGGGAGTCCTCCTCCTCCTCCTCCTCCTGGTGCTGCAGGTGCAGGACTTGGTGCTTCTCCCTCTGCTCCTCCCTTTGCTCCTCTCTGGCCTCCTGCCACAGCCTACTGACACCCACACGCCTGCTGCCGCTCTGCTCCACACCTGCTCCTACTCCTTCTCCTCCTCCTGACCTGGTGACTCCTCTCAGCACACTGCTCCCTCCGTCTCCTTCTGCTCTGGCTGCAGGGCTGGGCGATCGAGCACAGAGACAGATGGAGAGAGAGAGAATAAACAGTAGAGAGTTAAAGCCCCCCGGACCTGAAGCTCCGCCCCTGCGCGGGGGGAGGACAAGGACTTCAACTTGAACTGTCCACGTTACATCACAAGTGACTCCACTGCCCTTATATGGACATACACCCAGAATCGCCTGAACACACACACACACACACACGCACACACACACACACATACACACACAGATGTAAACGCAGGACACAATCGCTCCTCTTGGTCTTACATTCATCTGACACTGTAACACCAATTCGATCAATCTTTTGCAACAAACTTTGTCGCGTCCACCATCTTCCTCTCTCTTTCACACACGCACGCACACACACACACACACACACACACACACACACACACACACACACACACACACACACACACACACACACAGATCAGTGTAAACAGGGCGTCCAGCTGGGAGAGAGAGAGGAAATACTGGCTCTGATTGGTTTAGATGATATGGAAGGATTAGAGAAGCTTTGGGAATCTCTGAATATAGCACAGACGATAGATGCATGGATGGAAACAGAAGGCAGAGTTTAGGAGGAGGAGGATGAGGAGGAGAGGGAGGGTGGAAGAGGTGTGTGTGTGTGTTCCTGGCTGAGTAACGTATGGATTTCCAAGGGCTGAGGGTGACGGGGGTGATGGTGCACATATGTCTGTTATGTCTGACACTTGGTTGAAGTTGTGTAGAGACCAGACGAGGTCTCACCAGACATCATCTCCCTGTCCTCTGGTCCAGGTGGTCTGGCGGTCTCCCTGTCCTCTGGTCCAGGTGGTCCCCTTAGGGATGGTGAGACGGGTGGCAGCGCTGCACTGACCCACTTTGTTCCTAAAACACAGAGCTTGAGGTCAAACTCTGATCCACAGAAACTTCCAGAGAACAAACGGCAGCTGCATCTAGCCGAGGAGATCCAGGTCAGGTGGGTGGATTAGGAGGAGGAGGAGGAGCAGATGAGACAGAGGAGAGGATATGCTCTCAATGGAGTAGAGCTCCTCAGGAGCTTCTAGTAGCTGTGGACGGATGTTCTCTTCTGCTGGAGGTTCTGAACCAGAAATGAGTCCAGTGTGGACTGAGGAGCAGAGCTGGACCAGACCAGGGTCTGACCTCAGTGTTCACACCCAGAGTGGCTGCTGATCTCCTGTCTACTGTCCAAAAGCAATAGATCCACTGACCTCAGGGTCCTCAGGAACAGGAACAGGATCTGAACCTGAACCTGAACCTGGACCTAAACACGTTGATTTATGGGTGGAGGATGGTGTTGCTCCTCTTTTTTATTTTAATCCTCCCTTAATCTGCTGGACATCACTGGATTATTTCATGTTGTCTCCAAACATCTGCAGCTCACACAGACAGGGGAACCCTGCAGAGGCTCCTGGAGGCCACACGTCCTGCTGTGTTGCTGTCTCACCTCAGAGTGACCAGGTACTCGCCCTCATGGTGCTGCTGAACCCTCCTGATGAAGAAGAGATGAGGAAGAGGAGCAGAGGTTCAGGTTAGACGGTCAGAGGATCAAAGGGTCAGGGGTCAGAGAGCAGCTGCAGCTGGTCTGAGGCTCACCTGATGAGCAGTGAGACCACATCCTCCTTCTGCTGCATCTGGTAGTCCGGCCCGGGGCCCAGAGGAGGCTGGTCCTGGTGGTCCTGGTAGTCCAGCCGGGTCCAGAACCACTGGGGGAATGGGTCTCCAGCAATGGCACAGGACAGGAAGACAGGCTGGCCCAGCACTGCCCTCACTGGCCTGGGCCTGGTGATGAACCAGGGCTGGACCCCGTCCTGGGGCTCTGCACCCCCCTCCCACACACACACACACACACAAACACACACACACACACACACACACACACACACACACACACACACACACACACACACACACACACACACACACACACACACACACACACCAGCAGCATGAGGAGAGAGACTCCACTGGTCCAGTTTTTATTTATCACATCCTATGACCTCCTTCATCCCCAAGGGAGGCTGAGTGTGTCCAGGTGTGTTTGTCATGGCGTGTGTGTGTCCGGGCAGATGGGGAACCAGCCCTGGCCCAGCCCTGGCCCAGCCCTGGCCCAGCCCTGGTCCAGCCCTGGTCCAGCCCTGGTCCTGCCCTGGCCCAGCCCTGGCCCAGCCCTGGCCCAGCCCTGGTCCAGCCCTGGCCCAGCCCTGGTCCTGCCCTGGCCCAGCCCTGGCCCAGCCCTGGTCCAGCCCTGGTCCAGCCCTGGCCCAGCCCTGGCCCAGCCCTGGCCCAGCCCTGGTCCAGCCCTGGCCCAGCCCTGGCCCAGCCCTGGTCCAGCCCTGGTCCAGCCCTGGCCCAGCCCTGGTCCAGCCCTGGCCCAGCCCTGGTCCAGCCCTGGTCCAGCCCTGGCCCAGCCCTGGCCCAGCCCTGGCCCAGCCCTGGCCCAGCCCTGGTCCAGCCCTGGTCCAGCCCTGGCCCAGCCCTGGTCCAGCCCTGGTCCAGCCCTGGCCCAGCCCTGGTCCATCCCCGGTCCAGCCCTGGTCCAGCCTCTCCATCGAGAGGCAGGCTATAACTGGGCCGGGTGTTGGTGCATGTGTGAGTGCACGTGTGTGCGTGTGTGAGACGTGCTGAGCCGTCTCTCTCCTCCTCCCCTGCAGGCAATGATGATTTTCTGTGAATGTGTGATTAGCTCGCTTCATATTGTTTTTTGAAATAAAGGATGTCATAATAGCCATCTTTTAATGACTGCTGAATCACCTTCATTCAACAGTGATTCAGCAGTGTGTTGTGAAGCCACTTAGGGTAAAGAAACCTTTGTTTAACATCCATGTGACAGGCCTCTGGACATTGCATTGCGATGCTTATTTTTTTATTGTTACAACTGGTCCTACTGAAGACCCAGGGTCCATGTCCACGGTTCACCACTGTGTCCAGGTGTGTCCCCAGATCTGTGTCTAGTTGTGCGTTTGTCGTGGTGTGTATGTGTGTCCAGAAGTTTGTACCCTCCACAGTCAGCCTGCAGCTGGTCTGGTCCTCTCCATACTGGTTCCAGGCCCGGCAGGTGTACGTTCCCTTGTCTTCAGGAAACACTTCCTGGATGAGCAGCGTGAGGCGCCGTCCCTCCCGCAGGAAGTGGAAGTCCTCGGACTCTCTCAGTTCCTGCCCGTCATGGAGCCACAGCACCTCAGGGGAGGGGTGGGGTGGGGAGTCACCTGAGGAGCAGGTCAACACCTCATCAACACATCAACAACCAGCAGCTGACCTGCCTACAAGACCCACTGTGTGTGTGTTGCTTTATGAACACACTGTATGGAAGATCGCATCAAAACAAGAGAACCAGTGGAGGGATCTCTCTGGGAGACTCGTTGACTGGTGTCAGTCTTTTCTTAAACAAAGATGAACATTTTGAAGGTTCAGACATCACATCTCCACCTGACAGGGTCATCTGCACCATCTCAGGATGGAGCTCCTCAGGGTGCAGTGCACGCTGAGTGGGTATGTGGCTGGATGCAGTGAGGCAGCTTCTCACTGCCCTTGTTTCAACTGTCTGAGACAAGTGGCAGCAGACCTGCTCCACACAGCTTATATGGAGAAAAGCCTCTGTGGAAAATCATTATGTAACACACACCCACACACACACACACACACACACACACACACACACACACACTCTCTCTCTCTCTCCCCCTCTCTCTCTCTCTCTAAATACAGATATGCACATATATCTCACACACTGAAAACACAAAAGAAATGAAGAAGTAGAACTTGTCTGGAGTAAATCTGTCCTCATCTCCACTATCTCCCTGGAGATCTGAGAGGAAATACCACAGCAAACCCCCCCACCCCACCCTCACACACACACACACACACACGCACACACACACACACACACACACAGCGTACCGCTCAGCTCCACAACCATGCTGACTGTGCTGCCGTCCATCACCCGCAGGTCATCCAGGCAGCGGATGAAGTGTGGAGCCTCACACACTCCTCTGACTTGTGTGACCTTTGACATGTGAACCTGCATCCTGCCTGCAACACACACAGACACACACACACACAGATATTGGAGAGAGGAAATAAGAAACAAAAGTCCATATAAGGACGAGGTGGAGTGAGGATCAGAATGATGATCACTGATGATTGCACGCACGTGCACGCTCACGCACGCATGCACGCACACACGCACGCACGCACGCACGCACGCACGCACGCACGCACGCACGCACGCACGCACGCACGCACGCACGCACGCACACACACACACAGCTGTATAAGGTATGAGGGGGCTCTGGCTCTGGGTTGTGGACCAGGCTGCAGCTCAGAGCAGTTTTTTGGTTTGTTCCTGTGGCAACATCATCTTGTTTCATGCAATCAGAGGTGGGCTGCAGACCAGAGTGCAGCCTGTGATTGGCTGCAGCTCCCATCATACTGGGATACTTCAGACTGGACCAACTGGTTCCAAGAGATGTGATGGCATTTTCCATTTCAATCTGTTTCACCGTCTCCTTCTTTCAGGACTGTGAATCTGTAGCAGTTTGGTTTTCAGTTTCTGGTCCTGTTGTTCCTGGTCCTTCCTCAGTCTCTAGTTCCTACTCAGGTTCTTCTTCAATGTCTGGTTACTCCTCAGGTTCCTCCTCAGTCTCTGGTTCCTCCTCAGTCTCTGGTTCCTCCTCAGATTCTGGCTCTATCAGGCTGGATGCAGAGCATTGCTCCATAGGTGAAGCAAAGCTCCAGTTGCCATTTAGTGCAGGAGAACAAACTGAGGAGCTACTGAGGACAAGGAAGAGAGTCACCTGATCATCTGATGAGAGTGGAGCAGAGACAGCCTACATGTGGTTGCCAGATCAGCATGAAAGGAGCCAGATCTGAGCACTAACAGAGTGTAATATTCCTGCAGCTACGAACAGGATGTAGAACAGACTCTGAGGCTGATGGAACCAGAGTTCATAGTTTCAATGGTAACAGGAGAACAGGGAGGAACGACTCATTCATCATCATAGGTCCCTTTAAACAAGTGAGTTGTGAGGGTGGAGTGACAGAGTCTGCTGTCCAGCAGTCA